>JAULKM010020951.1:0-47695 GCA_032355605.1 Rubia tinctorum
CATGTTCTTGGATTTTCATGCCAAAGGTGAGAAGAAATTGTACACTTTCCAAACACTTCTAGCACTTAATCATACAAAAATCTCATATTCTTAAACAACCCATAACATAAATGAAGTAAAAAACACCATTAATCGAAAAATAATTACTTCCAACCAATGCTTATGAAAGAGTGAAAACGGAGTCTTACTACTTGGGTTTTGAAGATTCAAACAATTGCTCCAATGTGATAAGTTTAGCTAGCACAAATCAAACCAACATTCATAGAAAAATTCATACATAAATAAAGAGAGAAAAGATGAATAGAAATGAAGAACTAGGGTTTTTGGAGGATGATTTTTGGCCAAGAGAAAACTTGGAATGAAGATAAGATAAGGGGTATTTATAGTACAAGTTGTGGTGAGAAGACTAGTCAAAAAGGGGTTCGGGCTCGCGGTTCTGCAACAACCACGCGGGTGTTTGGCATGTGGGGGTGCAGGAGTTGGGGCAGGGGCCGGGCACACAGAAGCAGGAGCTGGGCTCACAGTTTTTGTCCCGGGGCTGGTTTTCACCAGCGTTCAGGGCACACGGTTGGGGGCCCGGGCCGTGCGCCCCGTCTTTTTCACCCGGTCGGCCGGCCGATCTTTGCGTCTTCAAATTACATCGCTACAGGTGAACCGTTGATCCGTTTTGAGAGTTATTGTAGTCAATTTTATAATGCCCGAGAAGATGAATCCAATGTTACCACCTTCAGGGGTTGATTCTTCTTGAATTGTTCCCAGAACTCGGTTAAAACTTTCGGATCACAATTCGTCCGCTTCTTTGTCTTCCTTCTCCGGCCCTTTTATCTTCTACCACGTGTTGACTTGTGGCCTTCAATCTTTACCATCCTTGCGAATGCCTTCAATAAAATACTCCAAAGTGCTTACGAGCAATCTACAAATTAACTCACAAAAAGGAATCTAGATGCTCGTAAAGACCAGAAATCCATTAGAATCAACCTAGGTTACAAAATGTAAGATTTAGATATGAAAATCGAAAATTGTTATCTAAACCCCTTATGATGTAAACCTACCTAAATCTAGACATCTTTCAACAAAAAGATAATAAAAGAGATTCTTAAGGCTTAGGAAAGTACATGTATTTTGGCGTCTCATCAAGGACAATGACAAAAGTAAGAGAGAAAAAAAAGTAGGACTAGGAAGAACAAAATAATAATGACAAACAAACACATTCACTCTCAGAATCAACATCGCGAAGACAGATCGAATGTTCGCTGAGTGTTAATACAACTTTGGACTCAGCATTAAAATGAACCCCAGCCTTAGAAAGTTTTGATTTAGGAACGTTGTGGTTCCAAACTTAAAAGGCTTGTTCGTTCCCATTACCAAGTTCCAGAAAGAAAAACATTTTACACCATACACCATAGTTATTTGGAAATCCACTGACCAACTTGATAGTTGGAATGACAAGATAAAGGGTGAATTCGTCAGATGAGTTTTTTACCTTGCGAAACTGATAAAGGCTACTAAATAAGGCAATCAAAAGAGGGAATTTAGCTTGTTCAGACACATGATAGAAGGAAAAAATAATTGAAATAGCCTTAGGGTGAAGCTGAGATAACGCGACCCGATAATGTGAGTGTAAGTCTAGAACGTTCTAAGGTAAGAGAAAAGCAAGTCCAAACTTTTGATAATCTAAGTAGCAGGAAAGAACGTTAAAAGGAAGGGAACGAACGCTTTCAGAAGGCCCAAGAGCCCTAAGCTCATACAAAGACAACAAAGGAAAAGTATGCTTTAAAATTATCAAGTAGTAACTGGAAAGAATGCTACTAACGGTAGAATAACCGGTGACTTGGTCGAAATCCTCCTAAGAATCGTCATTGTCAACAGGGACATCTTTTACGAAAGTTTCAATAACTTTAGTGGTAGACATTGAGGCAGTGATAATTCCTAACATCCAGAAGAAAGTTTTGTCTATTACAATCACAATTATTCAAAAAGGAAAATTTCAGCAAAATCTGAAAGGAAGAACACATATAATACACTGGAAACACAAACGGACAACCTCTAGACAAATTTTGAAATTGAAATTTTCTAGAAAAGAGACACCCTACAAATCCACAACTACAAAAATTGTTTTAGAAAGGAAAAAACATATTGAGAACATAGGAAATTATGAGATTAATGGAGTGCGATGGAAGACTGGAGCAATAATGAAGAAGAGAAGAAGATGAAGAATTAAAAAAGGATGGGGAATTTAATTGAAAAAGTGAAAAGATAAAGTAAACAAAAAAGTAACAATGACATCCAGACAAAAAGTGAATTAGCCTTTTAGGAATTCGAAAAGGAGGCGGTGTATAAGTGGAGAGAATACACTGAATAGTGACAGAGTTAAATCACAAAAATCGAAGCAATTATAATAGATAGAAAATGTAACGGCAGAAGAGAAAGTCTTGGAATTTTGATGTCAAATAAAACGAAAATCCCGGCTCTAGGATCGCAACAGCTAGGAGTTTACCAAAATCCTTATAATTTCAAATTTTGAATTCAAATTTCAAAGGTTTGACAACTCAATAGGTTAACAAACATAGCCAAGAGGCACACAACACTTTGCGAGAGTAGTTCAAGTTGCCGCAATAATGAACTTGTTATTACAGTTAAATACATGAACATCACAACAGTTTGTCTACAACTTTCAACCACAGTCATAGCTTTGTATTTTATTAACTTCGTGGCAGGGGGGCTTATGGTGGATACCTAGCCTAGAACCTAAAGGCTACTGACCTCCAGGCCCAACCTAATCTCACTTTACGAATAAACAAAGCCATTCAGCCCAAGGTTCAAGTTAACCATGAACCGATAAAGGCAAAACTGTGTGATCGTGGATACAATCATGAACCGAGAAAGAGGGAATGAGGATAAGCATTTAGCCACGAACCGAGAATATAGTGACCATGGTACGATCCATGAAATCAATCCCTAATAATGTGGAGCCACGACTACAATAGGCTATAAATACAGGAAGAGCTACACTGGCTCAGGTATGTAGAATTGGACTGAGAAATCTAATTTCTCTAAAGGAAGTACGCTGACTTGATCGATAGAGTGTTTTCCTTAGAATCTCTTCTAGATTTGTTTTTCTAGAGGGTGAATGGAAGTATTTTTTACTTATTCGGGAATACCACATCAGTTTGAGAGTCTTGTGGAAAGAAAAGGAGTGGCTAGTGAAGTTAGGAGGTTGTGTGAGAGGGTTCTTGTTATCGTTTATTAAGTCTGACTTGGGGTGGATGTCAAGGTCGGAACAGGGCCTTGCATCGTTGGATAAGTATGACGCTCATCTATTTGAGTAATATTTTGAGATCCAGAAGTTGAAGAAGAAGATAATGGCTGTTATTTGGCGAGAAAGGGAATGCCAAAAGTATTTGGTAGATAAATCCCACATGATTAATCCTAAGGAGCTAATTATTTATAAGCATCTTGATAAAGTAGATTGCCTCCTGGGTTAGAAGGAAATATTGGAGGTCAAGAGTTGATGGTTAATGGAAGTGGTTAATGATGATGATTAGGGTTTCGTGGTTTGGCTATTAACAAAGTATGAATGACTGGAAGGTAAGGTTTACCGAGGAGAAGTACGATGTTTCCAGGTAGAGGAGAGGTGTTAGGAGCTTAAACTATTATAGTATGAACAATATAAAGTGAATGTTCATTTTCGTGCCGAGGTTCCTAAGTCTCAATGTTCTATGCCTAGTGTTACTAAGGAAGGTTGTAAGCCTTACACTTCCTGCTTACAGCGACCAGTGGAGGATTTAAAACAAGACCCAGAGACTTATGAGTACTATATTTAATGAGTCTGCCACTAGGACATTCAGACTATGGGTTGATTGTCACCTAGATGTCTTATTACGTGAAGCATCTGTAGCATATTGAGGTTGTCCGTAATATACGAGATGAGGTGTATTTACACATGCGATGGAAGCTAGAAGAAATCCTCGATGAAGAAGGTGGTTAAGTAAGGACCTTAGCCTCTAAGCTATCTAATGACTTCTAAATATTGGGTTTCATATCTTTGGTCTAGCTAGAGACATTAATATTCCAATGTATGTCGCTTTATTAAACTAATCGTAATTAAACGTCTCTACGGGGTATGGCTGCAAACTTAGTTAAGGATATTGTAACTAAACCTCTATACAAGGTATTCTTGGTATAATTAATGAAAAATATTTTCTAATGGCTTCTAGATGATCTAGAAAAAACATTTTCTAGATATTTTCAGTCAGGTGTCTTTGAATATTCTCTGCCTTTTCCCAAATATTCTCCTAATTTTTTCGATCTCCGACCTCCACCTACCACCGTTCTTCACCACCAATCACCGTACTCTGATAAAGCCAATCGCTGCCATTTTTTGGATGTCCACTGCTGCCTCCACGTACCGTTTGCTGTCTTCATCAATCGATCCACGTGTCGCCACCGGTGATCTCTTTCGCTGTTGCTGTCTTCTCCATGCACGAACGTTAAGTCAATTGTCAACTTCCAATCAAGTGCTTGCTGTGTGGTTGGTGTGATCTGATTTTTCTTTCGTTTTTGGACCAGTTTTTGTTCGTTCTTCATGGCATCATTCCTGCTAGCTACGTTGATCAACTGTATCACCACAAAGCTTGATGGTTCTAACTATTCAAATTAGTGCACTTAGGTTAGTTTTGTTTTATGTTCATTTGTTTTTCTTCATTTTATTGATGAATCTAAAGAGTGTATAGATCCACCAAATTATTCTACTGACAAAAGTCCCGTTGGTGCTTAATCTTGTGTCAAATCAATGAATTTGGATGCTTATTGTGATTGGAATCGTACATATTAGAAAGTTCAGGCTTTGTTGTTCTCATCTCTCTTTCCCGCCTCCATGTCGGTTGTCAACGGAATGATTAGTTCTGCTCAGGTATGAGAGGCGTTAACCACTAAGAATCATAGTAGTTGTTACATCCATAATCTTCACCGTTGCGATTGCTTGATGAGCATCCATCAAGATCATCTATTTTCATGATTTTATACTCGTTTTAAGCATCATATTGATGAATTGTGCAATTTGGGTGACATTCTTTCCATTGATGATATCATTCTTTTAATTTTTCGTGAATTCACTTTTCTCTGAGTTTGCATCCGTTCAGATGATCACTGACCCTCCATAGGAGCAATTTACTATTGTTTCAAAGGTTGGGGCCCTTGAGTTTTCTCATAAAGCTCTTTTGACTCCAATATCTAAACCGGTATCTGCTGCTTTTACTAACTCTTAGCAATTGTCTGAATGGCAGTGGAGGCTACAACAACAATTGGCAGGGCAGAACAGGTCGTGACCGCAGCCGTTGACGGGGAGCCGATGGCTCCCCTACTCCTTGCAGTGGTGGTTCGGCCGATAACATTGCCAATTCCACAACAACGTCTTATCCACAATAGCCTCAGAAATATAATGTTGCTCCTTATTGGTACATGGACTCTGAAGCTACCAATCACATGACTGCTATATCATCTCATTTGGATAACGTTGCTCCTAATAATGGTAATCATCGTGTTTGTTTTGTCAATGGTTCTTAATATAATATTTTTCATACTGGAAATTCCTGGATTTCTAAGTCTCTTACATTATACGACGCCTTGGTGGTTCCAATTATTACCAAGAATTTATTATCTATCAGCAAATTAACCCAGGATTTGAATGTTCTCGTCTCTCGTGCTGGGTATTCTTATTATGTCTTTTTTTTGACAAATTTTCTCAGTTTACTTGGTTATAATCTTTGTTGCGTAAGTATGATTTTGTAGAAGTTTACATGAATTTTGAGGCTCTAGTTGAGAACCATTTTTCCAGAGTGATGGTAGCACCGAGTGTCTAAATCATCGCATGCGATCACATTATGCTTCTAAGAGCATTCGTCACCAATTTTTATATTCCTACACTTCGAAGCAAAAATGGTTGTACAGAGCGGAAGCATCGTCATATCACTGAGACATGATTGTGTTGCTCTTTCATTCCGGCTTTCATTATTATTTTTGGTAATATCCTTTCTCTACGGTAGCTTACATCATCAACAAGCTGCCAACGTCATTTTCATCTGGTCAGTCATCGCTTTCTATTATTTTGGTACAAATCCTGATTACTCTAATTTTCATCCATTTAGCTGTCGAGTTTTTCTGTATTTACACCCTTATGTTGCGGATAAGTTGGAACCTCAGAGTATGTTGTGCATTTTTTTAAGTTATAGAGTTCACAATACAATGATTATAAGAACAGCTGATTCGCCCATTATCCTTCTTTATTCTAATTTACAATCTGTACCAGGAGCTCCTACGGTGCCTGAACACTCCTGCACCTATCTGCCGCCTTCCGATGCTACAGCTCAGCCCACGTTGCCTCCACATGCGTCGCCAATCCCATCTCTGCGAGCACGTGAGGCTCACGCAGCAACCACTCAGCTACCAACGTCAACGCAGGTTGTCGTTGTCGTTATCCACAACTCCTCCACTACCGACCTTGGGCTCTGCATCTCGCCTATATCAAACGAGCTCGTCTCTTGCCACCCTATAGTCAATCGCTCTAGCACTGGCTCCCTCAAGTACACGGATTTCTCTGATCATGATATATTTGGTTTATTTTGTTCTTTGTTTGCCAAAACCAAGCGCCAAAGTCACCACTCGACTATTTAGGATTTTGAGTGGTTGCTGCTATGGATTCTGAAATGGAGGCGCTTCGCAATCGCCATTGATGGGTTTTGGTTCCTCATCCTCCTCATGTTAATGGTGTTGGCTCAAAATAGTTGTACCGTTTAAAGTATAAAGTTGATGGCTCACTTAATTGACACAAATGGAGATTGGTCGCACAAGTTTTTTCGTAACTTGCAGGTTTTAATGTTTTGAAGGGCTGTACTGTTCGTACTTTCTTATCTTTACATTTTCTTCGCAACTGGCTATTACGTAAATTGGATGTTAAAAAGGAATTTTAAATGGTGTTCTTGAGTCATCGGTTTATAAGGAGCTGCCAACTGGTTACAAAGACCCCATGCGTCCAGACTATGTGTGTTGTCTGTGCAAGGTCATTTATAGTTTGGAGCAAGCTCCTCGCCCATGGTTTTAGTGTTTCAGCTCTTTTCATGTTGGCCTGAGTTTTGTATGCAACTCGCCAGATACATATTTATTTGTGTTTTCTCAGGGTGTCTCACTGCTTTATTTGCTAGTTTATATTGATGGTATCATTCTTACTGGGAATGATGGCCTTCTCGTTTGCAAATTTATTGATCGGGTTAATCGTGAATTAAATATTTCCAATCTTGGCACTCTACAGTATTCATGGGTTTAGAGGTTCTTTCGTACTTCCAATGGATTTTTCCTTGGTCAGGCAAGATATGCCAAGCATATTTTATTGCACGCAGGGATGTAGGATATATTCTACACCTGTAGCCATTCCTTATGATGTTTTGTTGCAGCTTCTCAGCTCTTCCAGAAAGTCGTTCGGAAATTCAACTCTTTGTCGGTTCTTTTTTGTGCACTTTAGTATCTATCGATTAAGCATCCTGACTTGACTTATGCGGTGAATACTAGCAATGCAGGCTCCTACTGATAACCATTTCCATGCTATTACACGAATTTTTTTACTATGGCGTGGTACTCTTCATTATGGGCTTCAGCTTTGCACAAATTTGTCTGCTTACCAGTTCTTGTCTATTCTGAGGCTAATTGGTCTCGTTGTATTGAGACTCGTAGGTCCACATATATGCCATTTTTCATGGTGGTAACCTGGTGTTTTGGAGTGCTAATAATCAACCTATAATCTCATGTTTTAGTTCTGAATCAAAATACAGCGTTATGGACAACACTGCTGCAGAGTTAGCTCTATTGATGAATCTTCTTCGGGATTTACATGTATCGACTCGTGTGTCTCCTGTTTTGTTGTGTGTAACAATAATGCTCTCTTTCTGGCTCAAAATCCAGTTTCGCACAAGAGAGCCAAGCACATTGATATTGACTATCATTTGTTCGTGAGATGGTGTGTTCTGGCAAGTTCAAAGTTACTCATGTTTCTACTAATTTGCAGCATGCTGATATCCTTACAAAGAGATTACCTCATTCTCAAATTGAGCTCTTATTTTCCAAATTTTGCGTTGATACTAGTCTCACTCAAAGCTTGAAGGGATAGTAGAGATACCCCTCTGGCACACTCTAAATTACTTATTTTCACACCCTATGCAGTCGGATGACGGTTTTGTTTTTGTTGTCTACATGGGTGCTTTCTTTTAAACCTTACCATTATAATGACTTCGGGAGGAAAACAAGAGAGGTTCTTATTGACGGTCATAGGCAATAGGGCTTCATGTGAGCATAGTTTCGAAACAAAGTAAAGCAGCAGAGAGCGTGCACAGCCCATTCACATGGCAGGGCATCATCCTTCCAATCTCTCACCTCACTTTCCACAGCTCATCCTCCGAATATATACTCACTCCATTTTAAAGTTACGAAATATTTTTTACACAAACTTTAACTCAAGTTTATGTGACATATTTTTAATAGGTGATGAGATTGAACCTACATAAATCAAATAGAAGGAAAAGTTATGACTATATATTTATGACTAAATGTAGAATATTTAGAATTATGAAGTTTATATTTGGACGTTCTAAAAAGAAAAGTAAGAAATTTATTGTGGAACGGAAGAAGTATTCTACAACCTCCAATGACCTGTTAGCTAGCCCAGTTTTCTTCTTTCTTAATCATCAACTCTCCTCCAATGCCTTGCTAGCCAGCCCAGTTTTCTTCTTTCTTAATCTTCAACTCTCCTCTCTCATTAGTTGTGTACGTATTATATTTCACAATGCTATAGAGGCAGGCAAGTACCCCATGTACTAACTGAAGTACAACATAAGGATTACTCACACATGGTCTTCATCCTAAAAGTGTATTAACTTAGGTGTAGGTCCAAGTGTCACACTAATTTGTTAGAGGGTGCTTGTGTTGCTCCCACATTTCAATTTGACATACTTTTCATTCAATTTTTTCAACCTATGTTTTATCATAAATTTCATATACTCCTTGCACTGTTAAATTTTTCGTTACATATAGTTTTTAAATATAATTTTTTATATGGTTGAAACGGGTAACAAAAGCTATTAGTGATAACATGCCTTGTAAAAATTGGAAGAAAGTGTGTCAAATAAATGTAAACCGAGTAAATAGGAGTTGTGTGGACCATCATTAACCCTACATCCATCCGACCATAAACATAACTCACAACATTAATGCATAAACTGCAATCCCAGATGATTCCAACAAGAGTCGCGTGGTGTGGCCCTTGATATCCATGTGTAGTCAGATTTCATTATGGAGGTCACCATTTACGCTGCTTAAAATTTATATGGAAATGTAATTAAAGCTTCAAGGGTTACGAAACCTGTCCAGTTAGCATGGTCGATGCTTCAATCACATTTCTTTTCTGGCTTGACTATCATTAAATAAATAAATTATAATAGATAGATACTTCTTATGATGGAAATTAGCTACTCCGTCCCACCTCTATTTGTACAACAATCATTATCAAGAAGTATGTTTGACCATTAATATATTTACCGATGTATAAAAACGATAAATAAAAAAATTAATATTTAAAAACTATTTGTTTCGACGAATTGAACAATATCATACAAAATAATATTGTTGTTCATATATCTATTCAAATATGTGGTCAAATTTTAATTGAGAATAGTGTCAAAAAATCAAGAGTGTAAATAACACTGGGACAGAGAGTATATTTATTGATCAATATAGATAGATGCTTGCCAGTGGCCATGTCTTATGGTTTTATTTCGAGATCTTGGACTCATATGCTCGCATTTGGTTATTCGAATCTGAAGATCGTTTCTTGCAGGTTTACTGCAAACCATAACTGGTGTTGTGGAGGATAATTAAAAAATGGATGTTCCATTGAGGTTCCTCTGCAAAGTAGTTTAAACTAGAAAAGTTCGGCATGCGCATGTGTGAGTAGTAAATTAGTTGTTGATGGTAGATTATTCTTGCATAGTCTCCATAGGAAGTGTTTAATTTCCAGCTGTATTATTAGGGCCCAAATTTGTTTCCAGTGTGGAAAGGAGTCTGAACTACTTGATACCATTTTCCCTGCATAGGATAAATTAGAAAAGTTAAAGACTTATACTGTATCCTGATTTGACGGTACATTTACTTTCCATTGTTGGGTGCACAATCCCTCTGTAAGGATGTAGGGAGTTGATGTTCCTTGGCAAAGACAATATAAGAGGACTCTTCATAATTGAATGTGTTTCGGATAAAATCTTCATTTCAGGTATGATCAATATTCAACATCAGATGGCTGACATTTAAGTCATCTAGAAAATTTTCCAGCAATGATGTAGGCTTCTGGTCTTCTAAATTTGTATCCAGAGACCATGTTTTATTTTTTATGTCTGTCCCTAACCCAATCCTTTTTCGCATGCCCTTATATAGTATGTTCCTTCCTTCTAAAATAGATTTCCATGCATATGAAGAATCCCACCCCAATTTTTTATCTAAGAAATATGTTGATGGAAAGTATTTAGCTTTTAGAAGCTGCGATACGGTGCAGTTTGTGCTAATCATCATATGCCAAGCCTGATTTCCTTGCATTGCAGTATTGAGACTCTTTAAATCCAAGTCAGCCCATGCCTTTTGGAAAACATTATTTGGTCAATTTTGTGAATGGTATTTATTCTCTTACGCTTATTCGCAAAAGAATGGAAAAATCTCATGTTTTTCCCCATTTTCAAGCCAGTGTTTCTTTGCTCATTGCTTCCATCTTGCCTCCTCCATATCAAGTTGTGTTTCCAGATAAAGCTTAATTATAGCCATTTTTTCTGAACTGCATTAGTAATAACTCCCTGTTGTATCCTTTGAAGCTGACTCGAGAATTGTTCATTTTTTATTGTGATGGTTGTGAAACTCAGACTTTGCCCATGATAACAGTTCCTGTGAACACTCTGATATAGCTGATGGAAAATCTGATGCTTTATGATTCCAGCATTCCGATAAATTAACTTGGGATTGTGGGAAATGTATCAATTAGTTTTCAAAGAAAAAAGGTCTATATCGCTGAGTTTATGCAGATCATCGGAATTTGTTTCTAAGGTGTATCAGAATGGGGACATGGTCAAATTTTTTTGCTGAATGGATGTTTGAGATTTGTTGTAGGAAACACATTCATCCAGTTTAAACTTGCTGCAACCCTATCCAATCTAGCCTTTACTATATAAGGATCTTTCCAAATTCTAAACCAAAGGATTTTGTGCACCTCATATCCCAGATCATAAAGATTGCATTGATTGAGTGCTATCATAAAGGAATCTATGTGATGGTTGTCTATTGGCACACTGAAACTCATGTTGATCCAATACTTCATTGAAATTTTTGATACAAAGTCAAATAAGATTTGTGTGATTGCATTGTCTGGGAAGTTGGTTCCAAAATTATGGTTATGTGTGTCTGGCTCACCATAGACACTTGTACATCTCCATAGTAGATTAAATTGAGAATCTTGGACAATGAAATCAACAAAATTAAAAGAGTAGCACAAAACAGATACTTCTACATTATTTATTCCATAATAAAGTGACATATTCTAAGTTGCCTATACCATCAACAAAGACACCATGCAAGTATAAAGATTCTCCTATTCCTTCTAATTTTTCAGAACTACATTTTGTTTCAGAATTCCCGTTCTTACCAAGTTGTGGCCTTGAGGGTGCTAACCGTCTTCTATCTCCAAGTGGATTTCAATCTGTACGTTGCAAGCAACCTTCGAGGTTTGGTTAGCTGGCTCGCTGGTAACAAGGTATTATCTTCTGGCTTGAGCTTTGCATGACTCGGGGAGGTGTATACCATAACCCCCTTAGCAAATTAGATCGTGCAAACTAAGATGATATGTTTTGTATTGAAACAAAGAAGGTTTAATAGAGATAAAGTAAGTTAGATACCCTTTGGTGGGGTGAAAATATGGGTATGGCGGCAACGTGAGCATGGGCTACTTAGGTGAAGATATATAGGAATATATGGTTGTTCTATTGAGTTATCTCATTTTTCGGGCTCCATTACTTAGTGGCCCAAGAATATAGGGTTATGTAGTCGAATATAAATAGAGAGGTGAAAGATCTACTTAACATTATTGCACTAAACATTCCTTAGTGTTTACTCTTAAACTTTTCCAAGTTTCCTCATAGGGGAATATAATAGTCCTTCCATCTTGTCATCTTTATTATTTTTCCAATATGGTAGGTTATATGAGTGTTCTTACCTTGACTGGTGTGACTATGCTAAAAGAGTATTATACAATTTTTTTTCTGGTTTTGAGGTTTTGGTACCTCGTGCTAGAAATATCGTGATGAGACCACCGCCTGGTATGTTTAATGTTTATGAGTGTCAGTAGATGTATGGGTTGACTCTCATAGTTTCGGAATACTTCAAGAGCGTTTTAGAGGCTTATGGGGTTGCTCTTACTCAAATACCTCCACAAGGGGTATCCATATAAGTTTTTTTGAGCATGTGTGTCATGAGGTTGTGGTAGATTTTAGTTTAAATTTTTTTAATGCTTATTAAAAGCTGCATTTGGTTAGTATGGATGGATCTAAGGTGACCTTTAAGTCGTTAATGGGAAATGTGGAAATCGTGGAAATAGCTCATGATGATTATGAGGGGCTGGGAAGATGGGTTTCTGTCTATGAATTATTGTGGCCATGGGGCGAAGCTACCATGGAATGACAATGTTTCCCTTGACCTGGAGCAAAAATAGGGGAGGAAGCTAGGCCCCATGAAGAACTTTGTGCCTATGCAGTGAAGGTGGAGAGGTCATCTAGCTGGCGAATGATACATTATTGGATTTAATTGTTCCTTTTAACAACAATTCTCGAAACTCTGTCTAACGACCAACATGGTCTATGGTGGTCCCAGGGATGGCGGTTCGTAACCACCGTCTAAAGCCCTTTTTCACCGCCATTAACAACCATGTTCTGTATTAGTGCTTCCTTCTATCTTCTTTATTTCTTCATTCTTCTCTCCCTCCTTTGGAAGATCTAACACATCATTCTTTTAGTTTTAAATGAGAATCGGTGGCGGAGACTTCAAAAATGAAGAATGTGTGCTGATAAACTTCATATTCTCATGGTATGGTTTCTTCTCCATTTTGTGTTAGTTAATGGTAAACCCACCTCCCAATTTTTATGTATGTTGATGAATTTTTTGAATGTTTATTATTATGGGTTTGATTGTAGCTAGGTTTGATATAAGTGTAATATATGAGTAAAGACGTTGGTTGTATTGTGTTGAAAATTAATGTTGATATGTGTTCATATGATGAATGGGGCGATATGGTTGATCTTGGTAATATGTTTCAAAAGAGCCTGGAATCCTAGATATTTTAAAATTAATTTTCAAGGCTAGTTCTGAAATTTGAATTGGCTTCAGAAGTATTAGTTTGATGTCGGAACAATAGATGGCGATTCAAAGATTAGCTTCCACGGGGATCGGAAACACCGTTGAAGGTAACGTTCAATGGTGGTTGTTGAACTTCTGACCAATAACCGGTTTCGTTATATGGCGGTAACAAGGATGGTGGATCGGAACCGCTGTCTAACGCCCTATATCACTGCCGTTATAGCCATGTTCTACACTAGTGAAGCATGCACATAACGAAAAGAACTCAACTGTGTACACATAAATTTAATTACACGGTCGGATTTGAATCTTGACTTTAAAGCAAGAATAATCAAATTAAGGTTCCCTGTGTTTCTACAAAAGATTCCTACTTTCCATTTTCTCCAGTTGCAACTAAAAGTTTCTATTTCTTTATTTAGGCATAAATTTAGCCAATTCATTTAATCCCCCATTTACTCTACCGTATAAGCATGCATAAATGCCCTTGCAAAACGACTATGTTACGATGTCGGGATCATCACCCAACCTCAGCATCACATTATATACCTATACGTAGGCTCTAAACATGATGCGGTCCCATGCCGCTCAAAGCATCCATCTGAACCGGTAGCTCTAAATTATGTCGTACATGTCTTTGGGTCATCCTCATTACCGCTCTCGGCCCATGTTGTCCCTCTATCCACCCACGTCGCACTATGCACAACGCCCGAACTCTTCATTCCCATCGCCCTTAAGCACAACTCCTTGTTGCATGCCCGACCAACACCCTTAGTGCTGAATCACAGCCCAAGAAGACTTGTCCCTAACTCCTTGTTACAAAGAGAGTCTTGTCTTTTGTATATAAATATATTTTAGCTAGTTAGCTTAGCTTTAGTTCTTTCCAATAGGTACAGCCCTACGTGCCTTTGTTTTCTTGGACCTCCTTTTGTTCTTGTAGTTGTCTCTATGAATTACTTCAACACAAAATATATGTAGATTGTTGGATTTGTCCTCTTTTACATTCGGTTATCTTTATGCAATATAATTGAAAACAACCATTTTGGTCTCTAGGTTTTCAAGGCCTTTATATTACATATGTATTTGTTCCTCTATTGTGAAAACATCTCACTACAAAAAACAACACCTATAACCTCGGTTCTAGAGGGAATTTTGCCTCAGTTTTCAGCCCTATAAAAACTGAGGTAAACGTGGGTGTAGTAAAAAGTATATTTTTCATCTCGGTTTAGAACCGAGGTAAAAAATTAATTTTTACCTCGGATATGGACCGACATCGAAAATTTTGTGTGCGACGTTATTTTAAGGAAGATGATGGATGATTGGTGTTCATAGTTGTGACATCGTGCTAAACGATACCTTCCTGCACATGGTGAGATGTCGTTGATAGCTAGAAGTCAGACGAGGGGATTGCAATTGCTGTGACGTCACCAATGTCAATGTCGATGATGAATGAGGGTTACAATGGGGATAAGGGTCTGCGACATCGCATGCTTCTAGCCAGCACCGTCATTCATGATGGCGTGGAAGGCGGTTGAATACGACGTCATTTTATTTTGGGCAAAGTACAAAAAAAGCCACCGATCTGTGCATTGGTTTGGTTTCGTCTCTCCGTAGGGTTGGTGCGACTTCACGGATTAGTCGCGGAGACATCAGTTCTCCTACAATGTTATTAAATATAATATTTGATTACACAATTACGTGTTAGCTAATATTTGATTTAATTTTGAATTACACAATCATTTGTTCGTTGACATCCGTTACATGTTACCTAATGTTCCACAATTCATGAAATGTTTACAACTTAGATGACAATCAACTATTGTGTAACTGATGTCGAAAAAAATGAGAAAGTAAGGAACCAACAAACCTAGAATAATGATGGTAAATACATGTTAGAGTATAATAAAATACATGAATTTGTATAAAATTGAAACATCAATTAATTTATTGAACCTACATTGTTGACATTGCACGCTGGATGTCCATCGATAACTCTCTATGTCCTATTATGAAGAACACACATGAAATAAAGTTGATGTTAGAATTTGGTAGTCCAATAATATAGCCATACGTAGACGACATTAATCTGAAAAAGTTAAAAGTACTTGATTGCACTGCAAGCGACGTTGCCTGTACTGTTGAACGATGCACAGAGACCAACAAAAGAGCAACATTTGATATTCAACTTCTATGACATTAATTTCACAGAATATGCGACATCGCACATTTCTCGATCACATATAATATGGGACGATCATCTATGAACGACGTCGAACATTCAACCTGTGTTCATACAAATCCATGGATATTGTCTGCAATCAGTTCTAATCTAAGCCTTTTTTATCACACTTTTCAAACATTGCACTATGTAGAAAACAAGAAAAATGTACACCATAAAACGTGTTACACAATCATCATACTTAAGAGAAAGAAAAACATGTAGAAGGTATATGGTAATAAAGATTGGGAATGAACATGGAATAGATGTAGATCAACCTCAATTAATTTGAACCCGAAGATGTTTCATTCTCGTATGCTTGTTGATGTTTTAGATCACGATAGGCCCAAAAAAAAGTTGACATCTGAAGTTCAACTAAAACTTACCGAGGGTTATAAACAAACTGGTCTTTTTCCAGATATACTTTGCACAAGTTCTTCTGAATGGCGCCTTGTATACTTGAATTAATCTTCTATAATTAACTATATACCTTGTACTATCGCTTTAAAAATTTTGGTGGAAGTAATTTCTAATAACTTTTTATTGCTTCGAAAACCATGAATTGAAATTTTCATACGATTCTATGTGGTGGGAATGAAACATTCTCACAACGTTTATGGTTAGGGTATTTATGGAATATTAACAAAATTGAAGGACGATTACCCCGTTATATCTTTCCACGACAAAATAGGAACATTGTGCTCGTCAATTGGTGAATCGGTTTAGTGTATCTCCAGTTTTACATTGCAAGTACTCCCACTCTGTCAGGGAGACCTAAGTGCAATATTATAAATGGACATTGGTATTCGCGAACTGGGTTACAATCAACCCTAAAACAAAACTTTGACATCCGAAGTTGAACTTTTACTTACCGAGGGTAATAAAGAAACCAATTTTATTCCACATAAACTTCCACAAGTTCTTCGGAATGATGCCTTGTATACTTGTAATAATCTTCTAAAATTTCCCATAAGCATTGTACTACCGCTTTAAATAATTTGATTGATGTAATTTTATTATGTTTTTATTTATTCGAAAACCAAGAATAAGAAATTTCATGCAATTCTATGAGGTGGTTCCCATGGAACTGGACATAAAAAAAGGTCACCGTATGTGCTAAAATCGATTACCATCAAATTGCACGTCTATGAAGTTCATAGACGTTTACAAACATTAATTAAAGTATCTAATATACAATTAACTATTACGAAAGTCAATTACTCTCATTTTAGTCAAATGTGGATCATGCCCTTGTATGCTAGTGGGGCAAAACGGTAAAGCCCATTTCCAGCCGAACCGAAGTTGTTCATATATCGGTAGGTTGTCGCTTAACACGAAAAACCCGTGAGATCGCATATGTTTTTGGTCAAACATGGGCCCGTAACTATGCTAGTGGGCTGAAAAGGATAGGTCCGAAAATAGATAAGGTGAGTTCGCTACAATGTCGGTACAATGCTGGTTTGGTCGACTGCTCTGCGACGTCACTTTGCCAAGGCGGAATTCAAAATGCTTCGTAACGACTATATATATATATAGAGCCCACCCCATACATCCCTTTAAACATTCATTTTTCCCTCGAATTTCAGCAGTCCATCGAACCATCAGTTCGAAGGTATGCTTCCTAGATTCCTTAGAGTACTTAAATTTTTGTATTCATCATCGAATTTGATATTTAAATGGTGTATTAATTTGTTCTTAGTTTTTTCAATTGAAATTCGAACGAATCCTGGCTCTAGGTTTTAGGAATTTTTTTTGTAAGATCTTCCCTATCAATCGGCCTTATGTTTTTGTGAAAACTTTTGTTTGTTCCGGTTTTCTGCTTTTGATAATGTTTTTGTAAACGTTACATACGACATCACAGACTTTTCATTCCTCCTTCGTTGGGAGTGGTCATGAAGCGACATTGTTCATTCCTTTGTTCTCCTAACTCTACTTGAATATGATGTCGCACTATTCTCGCCTAACCAATCGGTTTGGCCGACTTGTTAGCGATGTCGCAGACACATGTCAGCGTAATCAATTTATGCTCCGACAGTAACGTGTGGCGTGTTCCTTAAAAAATATTAACCAAGCTAAATTTTTATCGAATTTCAAGAATAATGCCCAACAATACCGGTTCAAACAGACATGCCCCAATTGAGGTGGGCAATTTTTTGTTCGGATTTAAAATACTATTAATTTCTTATTTATTTATTTTATTTATTTTATTATAAAAATCATTGACCAATGCATATACATAGTTATTCGAATGATGATCGTCGTTCTCAAAACAATAACAGGGAGGTCCGTCCATTCAACTTTGTCCAAACTCTCACGAAAATAAACTTTGGGGATGTTCCAATTTTGGTAGGTCATACCCACACTTGTATTTCATTCTCAATTAACTTTATCTATATATATATTATATATGTCATTTTCATATTTACTAAAATTTTCTTTTGATGTATAAATCAGTACGTCCCAACCTACATTACGGAGGTCCTACCACCGTACAAGGAGTAGGTTGTCCTGCAGTGCAACGGAA
The DNA here is from genome assembly GCA_032355605.1 of Rubia tinctorum. NCBI lineage: Eukaryota > Viridiplantae > Streptophyta > Magnoliopsida > Gentianales > Rubiaceae > Rubia > Rubia tinctorum. The sequence continues at coordinate 18,168 of JAULKM010020951.1, forward strand.
GAGAGTATGACATGCACTATTCAGGCACCCGGATGTTGAAGACCCTGACCCCAAATGGGTTTACTTAATTTTTTTTAGAAGAGGAACTCGAGATTAGGGACACATTGTTATTCGAGGTGGTGAATGGTGCTGGACCCATTTTTATGTCACTGTTTTTCACCGTTATTTTTAGTTTTCCAGCTATTTTGAACTGTTTAAAACTGTTTTAGTCAAATTTGGAATAATTTTAGTTTCCATACTTAACGTTCAGTCTAGAATATTTCCAATTACATTTTATTTTAATGTTTTTATGCAACGTATGCAAAGTATGTAATATGAAACAATAATATTTCAATAATAAAATCGAAAGTAGACACCAACCAGAACAAAAATCAGAATCAGAATTATAGAGGGCTCTATAATTATCTTCCAGCAGTTTCATAATCTCTCTCTTCAATTTATTTCATCTCACCTCCAGAGTCGGCTTGTTACCCGCATGACTAGATCATTCACCAAACCCAAAACAACATCAACATATATTAAACAACATGAGTATATGTCACAGATTTAATGAGCCACAAACAACATGAGCATTATAAATGACCAATCTAAATGTTCACAAAAAAACAAGAGCAAAACAATGATCATCTTATTGAGAAAAAAACTTTTCATAGTCGACATAGAATTCCACAAGTTATTACGGCTGAAAAATGTATACTCCTAACAAATCATTTATAATTTCTTCTAGATCACACACTAATCAGCCTACAATTTAACATTGCGGTGTCGCTTGTTGGCCCACTTATGGTCATAAGTAACGTCGTATAAGTGTCGATCTTGTATCGTATCGATTGAATTAGTTGCTACGTTGACTATTGCCAATTAGGCTACATCCCAGCCCAGCCCAAAGCATATGTGTGGGCCAAGTATGCACACAACGACGTAAAACTAAGATCGCTATTTCTATCTTTCGATGCGAAATTTCATGCGATGTCACACGTTTGATAAAACGACTGTGTTCTACCACGGGTTTAAAAGCTTCCCAACGACCAACCCTTTTGCATTCGCAACCGACGACATCGTAGCAAAGGTGAACCAAGGTAAGTTTTTCCTCCAAATTTGATAGTGGTTTTTTCGGCTTATATAGACTTCGTAAATGCCCCATTTCATGATTTTACAATATTTACAATGCATGAGCTTCTATGTTTTTAGATTTTGAGTTTATTGAATTTTGTTTCGGACTTGTTCACAAATTATTGGTTAGGGCTAGGGTTTAGGTAACTATTGTGGCACTCATTCTTGTTACTTGTTAATGGAATTTTACTGGTCCATGTTTTGATGTTGATGTAAGTTAAATTGTTAGGTCCATTTGTATCCTAGTCGCACTGTATTTCGCCGCAGTAGACGTGTTATTTGTGACGTCGTAAATTCATACACATGAATATGCAGCTTTGCATCAAACACATCAGCTTTGCCAACACATATGAGACATTAATGCAACATCCGGATTTACATATGCATGATCTAGGTTCCTCCATGTTGAACAAAGTTTTCCAATTTCATGTTTTCCATAGATGGATCGAATTAAGCAGGTAGCCAAAAGGTTTAAGGAAAACACCCCGGAAGAAGGTTCATCGCACACCAGGAAGATGAAGACAAATCACATCCCTCCACTGCCAATGTGGGATAGTAACCCTTTGTAAATGAGGAGGCACCGAAGCGTTTCAAAAAAATCCTGGCAGTAGGATAAAGGAGGTCAGGATGATAAAGCCCGAGAACATTCCTCAAACAAACCTCGACGTTTTCCTCAAACCATTCAAACCTTTAGGAATGGATAGTTTGATATGCTTGGAAAGACCAACATATGATACAGAGGTCAAGGAGTTCTACGCCAATTTTGTTCAGCAATCTACGAACATCTACATTACAAGAGTGAACGGGGTGGACGTGGAGATGACAATGGAGCTCATCAATTAAGGGATTGGGTGCACAGTCGATGTTGAGGATAACTTGGAGGTTGAGCCTCAACGGTTGTACTACCGGGACAATTGGCCTCCACCGGACCCCAAGGATGACCAATCTGGAGCGCTTGACCCCAACCGAATGGTGGAGAAGTACTTCAAAATTAAAGGGAGGAACGGGCTCATCCAACCAAGACGGATGAAGGTTGATGACCTAAATATCTAGGAAATAATTATGTACAATATAATTGTACAAGTTCTGACACCTGTCGGACATCCTTCAGAGTGCTCTATACCTTGCGAAGAACAAGGTAGTAAACCACGGGTACACCATCATCTAGGAGATACACTAAGTGGTCATCACAAGGAAGAGTTAGACACTCCTCTTTGGTAACGTGATCACCACTATTCTGGAGAAGAAGAAGGTTTTGATCAAATCATAGGCAAATATCCAGCCAAAGTACTACGATGCTAACTACTTTGGGCCGAAGAATTGGTATTGGGAGGCAGGAAAATGGATTGATCGCAATGTTCCCACTGAAAATGTGGAAGCACCTTAGCCAACAGGGAACAAGGTGAACCCTTCAGCTCCCATAGCAGAGGATTCTGCCACCACCAATACTCCTGCTCTGTGATCGGGTATGAAAGTTTTACGGTTTATAATTACTATTTCATTTAACTTATTTTTCCTAAAAGGCCTTAAATATAGCTCCTGGGGTATCCTTATGAAGGACGTGGCCGAGAACAAGTCCCTAATGCAGCGCATAGACTGCAATGTACAAAATATTTTGGAAGAATTGGTGGAGCTAAGGTCTATGATTGCCTATGTGATCAATACACCTGGGGATGAGGGGCCTGGAGATGACGAGCATACCGTGAGACTGACAGATAATGAAGAAGGGTATGGCAACGACGATACCAATTCTTCCACTGATGAGTTGGATGGAAATAGTTCATCAACAGACAACATCCCAACCACATCACCACCCCATTAATAGCCATGATTCTTATTTTTTTCGTGCATGATGATGATGTTTTTTCTAAAATTTTCATTCGTATATTTTCTCTTTTTGTGGTATTTTTCTGGGAATTTTTATGCATGGTAGCAAAATTAGTCTTTCCAATTTAGTTTCATTGTATTTCATACTGGATTTTTTAACTTGGTATAGGTCCTTTTAATCGTACATTCCAAGTTCTGGAAATATTTCATTGTTGATTGATTAGGTAAGGCAAAGAAGTCTGAATTCACACACCATTCTCACCAATGATGTCAAGTTAACCAACAAGTTATCGAATAAACTGCGATGTCGCATGTTTTAATTTACTTTATTGGATTTAGGCACTAGTTAGGATCAATGGGCATGTACGACATCGCTAGGCCCAACATGCAAAGTCGCTTTTGATGTCTTTATAATTTTGGTCAATACAATCATGTTTGCGAAGTCGTTCATCTGGTAAGAGACTTGAACTGCTAAGTGATACCCACGTTGCCGGCGTCCCAGCTATGTCAACTATACTTATTACTTCTCATTTGGAATTTATTTACCGCGGTTATCACAGAACAATGGTAAAAAAACCTATTATTTACCTCGGTTATTTTTTAATCAAGGTTAAAAATATTATTTACTTCACAAAATAAAATATACAAGGTAAAAGGGGTGAAGTAATAGATCATGTTTCTTGTAGTGCCTACTTTAAACTCGTGTGTTCTGCTACACACTTGTCCAGATCCTCTAAAGGCCAATGTACATGGGAAACAAACGGTAGTCATTGCAATCTAGAACAACTTAGTCGCATAATTAACCCCAAGAAGGGTGACCTATGACAGTTAGTATCAGAGCTCGAGAAATCTGAAGGTGCATAGTGAAGTGATCTATCACTATATCGAAGAAAACTAATCGGTTGGAGAACATTGAGAGAGTTCTCTTTGGTAGGGCATATCAGTTCGAGAACATAGCTCACCGATTGTGGACAAGGTGAAGGTGACACATCAGGAGAGAAAGATTGCAAATTTTATGGAAGCTTGGCCTTCTCGTGACTCAGATGTTGATGAGATGAGAGCCATCATGGACCAGCTTAGTGAAAACTTGAACAAACACAGGTAGGCAATTGCCAACTTAACCCAAGGTTGGGGGAAAGGGTGTGGGTGTTTGTGCGGTGCACAAATAGATGGTTCCCGAACCTAAGAAATATGGCAGACATGTGAAGCACGAGAGCTTGATAATTTATTGTACGAGATAGAGCAATACCTTAAGGCAACCAAGATGAACTTGGAAGCTGAAAAAGTCATTGTTGCCACAAATATACTTGGAAGGTTGTGCAGTGGTGTGGTGAGGCTCTTTAGATGTTGAGATAAAGTGAGGTAATTTTACCATCGACACATGGGATGAACTGGATCTCAAGGTGAAGTGATTGTCCATATCCACACATGTTAAGGAATGGGATTTGTTAAGGAAGAGGGTGGGGAAGCCTCCTCCTGACGTAGCTAATTCAGTGAACCTTGGGAGATCCACTAATAATCGAGAGAAGGACTGTTAGGAATCAAAGATAGAAATTTGTAATGTTGCTCCCGTTCCTACTACTACACTTCCAATATTTGTAGATAGTGGCGAGTACCGAGATATTCTAAAGAGATGTTAGGAATATAATAATAAACTACATACAACCTTGATTGGGTCTTCAATTCGAGCACGTTTTAGGAACAACCAGTGTCGGTAAAACAAGCGTTAGGGGGGTTATAACTGAAACTACTAGCATGCAAATAATCAGAAGGATGAAATATATAAACTAACACTTGGGGAATCTTTGCTTAACATGATTAATGTCATTTCGATCATCGATTTCATCACATACACCTTTAAGTTTATTCTAGTGTTTATGACACATGGTGTGGTTGATGGTTAACATTCTCTATACCTGTCACATAGGGTGCATACGTAATCTTCCATTGGCACCGACTCCGTAGTTAGAAAAGTGCAATGGCGGCCCTACCTACCGTGCAGATTTGAATATTCCACGTGTGATTACGCCTCAGGCACTACACCACGAATGCTTCTCCCTAGGCCTAAAAAGACAAAGGGGGTGAATGGCTCTGGGGTTGCAAAGCTAACCCTATTTTTCTACTCTATCTAAATCTACCTGCTAGCCTTTAGACTAACTCGTTGGCTCACTAGTACATGGTCGATTGTAACATTAATAACAACCTATTTTTACAAACCCACATGGTTCTAGACCCTTTTTAAACCCTAAGAGCATCTAGGTTTCCCTCCACGGGGGGTATCAATATTGCGGCAACATGAAATTAGACTTTGGTGTGTTCTAACTAAGTGTGACAATCATGGAATTCACAAGAACGTTAAGAACAACCTAACATAATATCACAAATAAAATAGGAATAGGTTAATATAAGAAATCTCACTAAATAAACATTAATACATGAACACAAATATAATCCCAAGTTAATTACCTACACCTTAAGTATTGAACACAAGTATTGTATTGGATTCAACACTATTGGGCAAAAGAAAAATAAAGAGAAGAAAGAAAAATAAGCTAGAGAGAAGGAAGAGTATTTTCTCTCTCTAACCTACTTTTAAAGATGAAAAGAGGGCATAAAATTAAATCCTAGTAGACAAGGGACCATATATATAGTATTAGGGAATCGCACATTGAAAAAGACCCAAAAATAGGCAAAAACCCTAGTAGCCGCAAAAGGCACGAGAGGTGGCGTCTGGCATGGTCCATACCAGTCGAGGCCCCATTGTGCTGGCATGGTACAGACCATGGCCTCGTTTCTTCATGGACGGCTTGATTTGGTACATGTTTTGTGTCTCGTGATGGCGCGGCCCGTGTCGCCCGGCATGGACCTCTGGCTGGAACTCCATTTTTGATTTTTTGAGTGCGCATCCCATGTCGTTTAGTGTGGTTCGTCGACATGAACATCATTTTTCTCAATATCATGGCACGAGACATGTTTTTGTTCACACCCCATGTCATGGTCTTGGCATTAGTAACTTCAAACAATACGGACCTTGGGAAATGAAATGGTCCGCGCCCATACTTAGCCAAATTTTGGAATGGAACGAACACATGGGACACGGCCAACAGGGCTTGGTACGGTCCATGTTGGAGGCCTCTTTTACGGCCCATGTTTCTTGGCACAGTCCGTGCTAAGCACTGGAATGGTTGTGCTAGCTTACCTTGATACCGGTTGGGTTGGCCTCGTGCCTTGATCGGTTCGGCTGACTCACTTGTTTGCTCCGCTATGGAAGAACCGCTGATTTGATTTGAGAGTTCTTCTAGTCTATTTTATATTTCTCGAGAAGACAAATCCAATGGTGCCACCCTCAAGGACTGATTCTTCTCAAATCATTCCCAGAACTCCGTGTAATATCGGGCAACACTTCCACCGCTTCTTCCTTGGCATTCTGGAACTTTGAATCCACCTTTTTCGGGCTCAATTCCATCTACTACCATGCTTTGGATTTCGTGGCCTTCAATATACTACCATCCTTGCAAATGGCTTTAAAATATCTTCTACCACCCTCGCATATGGCCTTTTACAAAAAGATGATGAAAAAGTACTCATGAGCAACATACTTATGATATAAAAAAGGAAGATCTAGGTGCATATGAATACAAAGTGTCCATTAGCTTCAATTAAGCCTACAAACTCGGGATTTAGACAAGAAAATCAAAATGGTTTCAAACCCTTTTTTGTGTAAACCTAACTAAAACTAGTAATCAACCAAACAAAAGATGATAATAAATGTGTCAAATGCATCGGCTAACGCATGCATAAAGGTTCCCATCAATCCCTCCACACTTAAACATTTATCCATCCTCGAGTAAACAAAAAAGAGAATAAATCTAAGAAAAATGTAACATGCAAAGAGAAGTTAGCCAATACATTCAACTTATTCCCAGGCTACCCTAGTTCCCCTAACTCTAACACTCCCCAAAATACTGAAGTAACCTAACCACCTGGAATATTATGAAGAAAAAGGTAAGCACAAATGATAAGTGTTAAACTACCTTACTCCACCGAATAGCCCGCCAAAAACAATTCAAGAGTTGTTGCCGAAAAAACCACCAAGGATAATCCAAAAGATCCTCAACTTTTTGTAACTAAGGATAACTCGAGATTCTCAACTTAGTTACAACCAAGGAGAATGCCGAAGGATCCTCAACTTAGTTTCCATTTTCTCTCAATTACTATCATTTTGCGAAGGAACCCTTTCGGGATTCATCATAGCATTCACACATGTTGAGCTCACCATCTCACCTTTTTCCACACGGCCACTTATTTTTACCTCAGTTTTTCAACTTAACTTGGCCTAACCTCTCATTTTTACTTAAGCCTTTGACCTATCTGGGCTTCCTTACCCTTTTTGCCTAAGTTGCCCTTTTGAGTTTCCATCTATGTCGGGTATATATTTTCATTTTCTTCAAAAAACATATTGTGGCATAAAATGCAATAAAGTTGGGCTTCATACCACAAAAGATCATAGAAAAATAAAATTACACCACCAAAACACATCACCAAAGAAAAACTACAAAAATGTGCCCTCACACCCATAAACAAACAACTAAAAATTCAAACATCCAAATGAGGGAAAGTATCAAAAATAAGGAAAAACAGTCATCCAAAGGGTTATTATAAGCTGAAAAATAAGCTTAGAAGATACTGCCTTAGAAGTGTTCCAATTCCTCCCTCACACATAGTTTATGCATTGTCCCCAATGCATATAACCAAGATAAGAGGAAAAGTTGGAAACACTGACATATGCTCAATGTCGTCTCCAGCGTCTGGCCTTGTGCCCCTGCCCGCTTAATTCTGGATGGTATTAGCCTTCTCCAATGCCCGATATTCTCAGCCTCTCATTGATCTCCCTAAAGCCATCCTGCAGGTTCCCCATATTCTCCCTAAGGTGGTGAAGCTGACCATCGACTCTATCAAATCTCTCTGTCGTATCCTACTCGTGGTGGTCTAGCTGAGCACCAAGTCTGTGAAAATTATACCTGACCGAAAAATAGAGTTCCCCAAAGGTTGTGCCTAGTATGGCCCATACGGATGATGAGTCCACATAGGGTAAGACAAAGTTGAACATAACCTGGTGACTCATGCTCCCGGAAGGGGCTGAACTAGGGATGATGCGAAGTGTATTCCTCCTGGTGAGAATGACCTAAAATACCGTGTCTATAGGGCTCAGGGCTTGGGTTAGATAGGGGGCCTTACACATATAAGGGTAAATACTAGAATATATATATATATATAAGAAAGCATGTAAAAGGGGGCAGGGGTTTGGTTGGTTTTCTAAGTTATGAATTGAAAGACAGCACAACTATCAAAGTGAACTAATTATGCTATCATGCAACAAGTTACTAAAAAGATGGTAAAATTATAATTAACAAAGCCTTGGGGGCAATTGATTCCCACTTCCAAACCTTTCCTAGACTCATTCACTCATTCATTCACATTAATTGCCTATAGGGAATGTTATCAGTTTTATTTGAAGATCAACATTCATTTCTTCTTAACTAGTAATTTGCAAAGACGTTTAACGGTCATTTGCAAACCTCGTTAATAAGCACTTTAGACAAACAAGGCCTAAAGGTATTCCATCAATGACATTATGTACAAAGAACCATAGATTTAATAATAACTACAAGTATTAAACAAAATGCCTAGCCATTTATGCAAACAAAGCATTCATTAGACTAAACCTAGAACAAACAACATTCAAGACTCAATATTTCATTGCTACCTTAGGACAAATATGATAACAAACAACATTAACATTCTCATCTAGCAAGATTAACTTTATTTACCCACAAGTTCTAATTCCATTTTCTTTGATTTTCATGCCAAAGGTGAGAAGAAATTGTACACTTTCCTAACAATTCTAGCACTTAATCATACAAATATTTTATATTCTTAAACAACCCATAACATAAAATGAAGTAAACATCAACATTAATGGCACAATAAATACTTCACAAAAAATGCTCATGAAAGAATAAATAGAGTCTCACTACATGGTTCTGGAAGCTTCAATTAATTGCTCCCCAATGATAACTAACCTGGATAATGAAAACCCACAACATATTTACAAGAATTCATGGAAGAAATTAAAAAACTAAGAAAAGATGACAAAAACTAGGGTGTTGAGGCCCCAGGTCGGGCTTAGATAAATGGGGAAGAAGGAGGCTATTTATAACCTAATTTGGTCAAGAAAAGTCAAAAATTGTAGCAAAGGTGCCCTAGGTGCGCACGAGACGCGTGCGCGGGCTGAAGCTCCTGGTCAGGAGCGCAATAAGCCCCTGGTCAGGAGCGCAATAAGCCCCCACAACATGCGGCCGCGTGCACAAAGGGGATGGCCTTACATTATGGTGTTGAGGAGTATTTCCCCCTTGAGTTTTGGGTGCGCTGCTAGTCGCACGCCTGTCGGTCCCTCTTTTCTTCAAATTCTTTGCGTTTCTAAGGGTGAACCGCTAATCCGATTTGGGAGTTCTTGTAGTCGATTTTATATTGCTGAAGAAGAGGAATCCAATGGTACCACCCTTGGATATTCTTGGATAATTCTATGAACTTAGTCAAAACTTTTAGGTCACAATTCATCCGCTTCTTTGTCTTCCTTCTTCGACCCTTCTATCTTCTGCAACGTTTTGACTCGTGGCTTTCGATCTTCTACCATCCTTGCGAATGGTCTTCACTAAAACACTATGAAGTTCTTACGAGAAATCTACAAAATAATCTCACAAAAAGGAATCTAGATGCTCGTGAGGAATAAAAATCCATTAGACTAAAAATAAGGGCAAAGTGAAGGATTTAGATATGAAATCCGAAAATGGTCATCTAAACCCCTTATGATATAAACATACCAAAATCTAGAAATCTTTTTCATCCGGCTCATCAAGTGCTCTCCTAAAACCACCTGTGAATCTGCATCTGGCTCGGTGATGAGATCCTACATCTTGAAATTTTTGCTCAAAGAGATCCTCGCACGCTGAGGCAATTTCATGAACTTCTTGCCCTTGTACATCTGGAAGACAACCCCATCCTTCTCCAGTATGAACATCGCTTCTTCCATGACTGGTCAAGTGAGTGTAAAAGGCGACTGTGGGTTTGCCCTCAAATCCTCACTCACCAGAAGGTGATAGTGCTCAACCAAAAGTGAGATTATACCGCGAATTGCTCTCTTCCCGGAGTGGATCGTGGATAGGTCGATGCAGTGATTGATAAAGTCATCCAAAAGATTTGGCCAAGCTCTCCCCGTGAAGATTGCCTAAAGCCTCCTACAGTTCTTCTCAGTGGCAGTGGTGGCCTCCCCGTGACAACTAACCACCACACTCAATAGTCTGGCTATATACCTAAGTTCTAGGTGTACTATGTCACTGTTCTTGCTCTCCTTCCCCTGAAGCTATCGCGTGATGGTGGCCCAGAACGCATACAACTCAAAACTTGCACTTGAATCATTGTATCCCTTCATATCTCTCTATAGCTTCCATTTGAATATGTCCTCCAGATGAGCATAGGTCAGGCCACAGGACACATCCCTCAAGTGAAATCTCACAAATCTCCCCATTTATCTGTTGTTCTCCTTCTTTACAGTAGATAGAAATTCTAGGGTATACCTAGTGTAGGTGGGGTCTGCCACTGTAGTGAATTCCATTATACCAATCCTCCCTAGTAAGACCCTGGCGGGTTTGTAGAGTTTGAGATCCTTAAGGGTCTCTTTGTCTACAAACTTCGTCTCTTGAATAGGGTGCCCTACCAAGAAGCCTAACCTTTCCTTTTGTACCTTAGTCAGGGTGGTCAACCCCATAAAGGGTACACTAGGCTCCCCTCTCTGTCTACAATACATGATGAATATAGAGAATATAGCAACTAACAACTGACAAAATATAGCAACTAACAACTGACAAAATATAGCAAAGGTTCCACCAAATACCCCCACACATAATAATGTCTACCAAAATAATTCTATAAACCACACTAACCACCCAAGACTTCAAGCATGCAAATAACCCACCACAAAAATTCAAAATTCTAACTTCTCCAAATATTCAAGAGAGCTCGACCAAGTACATCAAATGGAAAATGTTGTAAAATATTTGCTAGATGAATGTGTGGAATCCCTACTAGATCAAGTCAAAGCAACTCCAACACTCATAATGGACCAAAAAAATGAGTTTTTAAGAGGAAACTCAATTAATTTCCGAACTGGTCATTAAATTTTCTGGGGAAAACCGTGAATTTTCTAATACTTAATATTATTTGGATGGATAGGGCTCGTAAAGACGAAGATTTTGATACAAAGTGGGGGTGAATCGGATACAAATTGAAGAAGTTATGGCCAAAAGAGTGTGAGAGGGGGTTGTATGCTAGGTTGAGATGAAGAAAAGAGATGGTGATGAATTGAGGAGGGATGGCACCGGGGGTGGGGGGAGAGAGATTAGGATGAGTTTTTATTGGGCTAGAAGGGCAGGTAGCACAGATCCATCGTTATGATCCATGCTGACAAGTGGCATCTGTGCCACCTCATGAAGTCTCGTGCTGGCGTGTGCCAGCCCCATGCCGGGGCGCGCAAGCCTTATTCCCGCTTGTGGTATTAGTATTCGTGTCGTTCTTGTCAGCCTCGTGCTCATGGGCTCTGACATGCCCCATGTTTCTTGGAACGGTCCGTGCTTAGCTTTGGTACGGGCCTTGCTGGGCTGCATGGCACGAGGCACTTTTGCCTTGTTCCCTTCCAATTTTTTTCATGACATACCTTCATCCAAAACACTAAAAACCAAAAGTATTTCTGTTCCAAAAGTAATTGATGACTGAATTTTCCTAAAAAATACCACCAAAAGTTAATACACCAAAAGTTTACAAAAATATTTTTTAAAACCACTAATATCAAGCACCGTATTTTCATTGTTGTACTAACGAATTATTTCATACATTTTGAAAAACTAACAAGAAGGGGTTGATGGGTAACCGGAATCACCATCCTTGACACCACCAACAACCATGTCCTTGTGGACGAGTCTCCACATTACCTTAAGCTCACCCTTAACCTTTAGCGAAACATACCAAACATGCCCATTTTTCTCAATCATAGATATATTCTTGTTTATTTTGGGAATAGAAAGGGGTTTAGGAGTGGTTAATTCCTTATCCCTCTTCTTTTTCCACTGCAAATTAGCGTGAAATATCATAGGTAAACCATCTTGAATCACACTAGAAGAGACACGTTCATCAACAAGTGTATCATTACAAAGTTCATTCATAAAAGATAGAGCACACAAGGTTTCTATGTCAGGTAACACTTCCTCATCTTCAAGAATCTCATTTAGGAATTTTACATTTTCAACAATGCAAATTTCTCATGTTGAGAAAGTTCTTCACATAAGGTTATGCATTTACACACAAGAGAGTGATTAGGTGAATCATGCTTAGATTTGTAAATATCAAAACCTACCTTATCCTTGTCATCTTCTAAGGTTAGTGTTTTCGAATGAACATCAATCTTAGTCTTTGATGTTTTGAAAAAAGGTTTCCCCAATAAAATTGAGGGTGCATCACCATCGTGCGATACATCAAGGACATAGAAATCATCCGGAAACACCAAGTTTCTCACTCAAACAATCACATCCTTTACTAGATCCCGAGGACTAGCTTGAGAGTGATCGACCATTTGGACTTTTACCCTAGTTTCTTTAAGTTCACCTATTTCTAGGTTCCTATAAATATAAGAAGGGATGACAATAATAGAGGCTCCTATATCAATAATAACATTTTTCACCAATTTACCACCTAAAGAAATAAAAATTGAAAGCATGCCAGAGTCATCACATTTCTTAGGCAAATTTTATGATTAAGACTAGCAACTTCCCCTAGTTTAAATTTTCCTAACTTCCTAAGTGGTTTGTTCCTATTTTTAGTGCATGCAACTTTCAAGATTTTAGCATAAGAAGTCATATGCTCAGTTAAGTCCAAGAGTGGAACTCTAACCTCAGACTTCTCAAAGGTTTTACGGATATGCTCATCATTGGTTACCACCTTCGGTCTTCCCCAAAGTGCACTAGGGAAAGGTGGCTGGAGATTAACCTTAGCCTCGGGTGTTGGAAATTCCTTAACGGTTTTTTTCCTCCAAAATCAATTCTCGTAAGATCTTCTATGACTCCCGTATCTCCTTCTCGTTTCTTAGCTCACATTCCTTAGATTAATCTCCCGTTGGGAAGGAAACTTGCCAGACTCTTTGGATTCAAGTCAGCTCACCGAGGTGGCAAGTTTTCCAACTTGAATCTCAATATTTATTATGCTTGAAAATGCCCTAGTCCCAAGATCTTCAATCTCTTACCTTGTGTACTGAAGATATCAAGCTTTTTAGCTAGTTGCAATATTGCTTCAAGGATCTCTTCTCAATCCAACTTGGAGAGTGAGGCATTGTTGTTGGAAGGCCCTTCTTCCCTCGGATAGGGTTCAGGTTGAGCTTGTCTTCCTCAATTGTACCCTTGAATTTGGTTCTCCTCGTGCCAACGAAAGTTGGGGTGATCGCGTTACCTTGGTTTGAAGGTGTTTGTGTAGGAGTCTTTCTTTTCATCTCCTTGGTTCCCACGGAACCTTTATTACCGTCCCCTACTAAAATGTGGCCTATTTTCTCCATTGTTGAAATCCAAAGCCCTAACTTCCTCCAAATCTTCCACCACTTGCTAGCAAACATCTGTGTGATAATTAAGGGTGTAAATGCCGCACACTTTTGCTTGTTGAACCCTCCCTTTTATAAACTCTATCATAATGGAATCAATATCTTGGACTTGCTCCTATAACTTGGGAGATTGGGATGGTTCACCCATGGTTTTCACTCTCGATCTTTTACCAAACTGCCTTGTACCATTTTCCATCACTTCGAAGAGTGTCATTGCCTCCCTTAAGCTCTTATTGGCGATTGAACCATTGCAAGTGATGTTCACCATACGCATGTCATCATCGCACAACCCATCGTAGAAATAGTAAACCAAGTCTCCCTTCTTGAACGGATGATACAGAATGATTTTTCAATAACCTATTGAGCCATTCCTAATACTCGTAAAGGGACTAATTAGTGACTGAAAGATATTGGAGAGTTTTTTCTTTAACCCCACAAACTTTGAAGCTGGGAATTATTTCCTAAGAAATCTACACTTCATATCTATCCAAGAGGTGATGCAAGCGAGGAGGGAGATAGTACAGCCAATCATTGGCAAAATCTAGAAGTGATAAAGGAAACACCTTCAAATTGTAATCTTCCTCCAAGACTTTCGCCAACTTCATGCGGGTGAAAATTAGGAGGAATTCCAAAAGACGCTTGTTCGGATCTTCATCTGCTATTGCATGGAATGTCGACAAGCAATGGATCATACCGCTCTTGAGTTCACGTGTCACATTGGGTGGAAAGGGTTGGAAGATGATGCAAAGGTATTAATTCTCCAAATTTGGAGCCATAAAATCCCTCAAAGTACAGTTATCCTCCGCCATTTCTTTGCTCTCTACAACTACAAAAATTAGTTCTTCTGGAAATTCTGGCGTATATCTCTTCTTCCTATGTCGCCTACCACCTGTGTATTCCACTAGATAATGTAAAAATCCCAAGTTCGTGGTACAGGTGTCTGCCATAAACCAGGAATAACACAGGAGCCAACTAAGAAAAATGCTAGCAATAAGGGTTAGAAGTAATTGGAAACTAGAAAGAAAGATCAACAGCAAAAACAAAAAAGTGAATACAAATACAACTCTAACTACTCAACTAACACACTATGGAATTTAACTACTAGACCTTTAAACTAACATCCCCGAAAACGGTACCGAAATTTGACTCGCCCTCTCCCTGCATTGCTAAATTAATGAACCTTGGGAGATCCACTAATAAACGAGAGGAGGATTGTAAGGGATTAAACATAGAAATTTTTAATGTCGCTCTCGTTCCTACTACTACACTACCAAGATTGGTAGATAGTGGCAAGTACCAGGATGGTCTATAAAGATGTTTGGAATCTAATAGTCAACTATACACAACCATGATCGGGTCATCAATTCGACTACGTGTTAGGAACAATCAGTGTTGTTAAAACATACATTGGAGGCGAGGGTTGTAACTAAAACTACTAGCATCCATACAATCACAAGGATAAACTAAATAAACTAGTACTTGGGGAATATTTGCGTAACATGATTAGGGTCATTTCGATCATCGATTTCATCACATACAACTTTAAGCCTATTCTAGTGTTTATGACAAGTGGTTTGATCGATGGTTAACACTTCCCCATACCTGTCACGTAAGGTGCACACGTAATTTTCTATCGGCTTTGCCTTGCATTTAGAGGAGTACAACGAAAACCCTGCCTACTATGCATATTTGAATCTCCCTCGTGCGATTATGTCCCTAGCACTACACCATGAATGCTTCTCCTTAAGTCTAAAAAGGCAAAGGGGGTGAAGCACCTTATTGATGGGATACCAAATGCATGTATTTTCGGAAGCATTTAGCATCTCTTTTGTCATCATTCTATTGGAAGATTGCTAGATTTAGGTAGGTTGTTGGTTGGATGACCTTTTTTGGTTTTTCACATCTGAATTCTTCTTTTCTTAACCTACTTTGAATATAATGAAATTGTATCCTTATGAGTGTTGTGCTCATCTCTTTTTGGCACATTTGAAAGACATATTCGCAATAGACTAAGCTTTTATGTAAGAATAATGGATGCTTTGTTGGTAAGAATGTTAGGATGATGATTTAGGAGTTACATCCTAAGTCTCTAGTTTAAGGTGTTTTTGGAAGGTCTTTTATAATCATGTTCATGATGGAATATTAAAAATGAAGATTCGCAAGGAAAACAAAGGTTTGGAAGTGAAGGCCAATAAAATTTGGTAGAAGAAAAGTCAAGATTTGAAGAAGGAATGCCGGCTGGCCGACCGGCCGGGAGAAGAAGCCCAGGCGCTCAACCGCCCGCCCACATGCATCAAAATTCAAGGTTAAATGGCCTCAGTATGAAAACCGTGCGGCCAGCACCTGATGACGCGCGCTCACGCGCTGGGGCCTCATGCACGCCCAGCTAGGCGCTTCAGCCAGCGTGCGCCGCGCGCGCACTGTTTCCCTTTTGACTCTCTTTTTTTACCTTAACTTGTACTATAAATATCCCTTATCTTATCTTCATTACGAACCTTTATCTTGGTAGAAAATCACCTCTCTTAAACCTAAACCCTAGTTCTTCATTTTTCTTCATCATTTCTTTCTTTATTTCTCTATGAATTTGTCCTTCAATATTAGTTTGATTTGTGTTAGCTAAGCATATCACTTGGGAGAAATTTATTGAAGCTTCCAAACCAATGTAGTAAGACTCTATACTTTTTCATGAGCATTTTTGTGAAGCATTTATTGTGCCATTAATGTTGATGTTTACTTCATTTATGTTATAAGTTTTTTGAGAATATGAAATGTTGTATGATTAATTTCTAGAAGTGTTAGGAAAGTGTACAATTTTTTCTCACCTTAGGCATGAAAATCCAAGAACATGAAATTAGAACTTCTTGTGGGTAAATGATGTTAATCTTGCTATATTAGTATATTAATGTTGTTTGTTATCATATTTGTCCAAATGTAGCAATGAAAGATTGAATCTTAAATGTTGTTTGTTCTAATTTTAGTCTAATAAACGCTTTGTTTGGTTAAATATCGATTTATTTGGTTTAATGCTAGTATTTGTTATCAAATCCATGGTTCTTTGTATATAATGTCATTGATGAAACACCTTTAGGCTTTTTTTTTGTCTAAAGTGCTTATCAATGAGGTTTGCAAATGGTCGTTGAACATCTTTGCAAATTACTAACTAAGAAGAAATGTATGTTGATCTTCAAATGAAAGTGATAACATTCCCCATATGCAATCAATGTGAAGGAATGAGCGAATGAGTCTAGGATCTATTAGTTGTTTGGAAGTGGAAATCAATTGCACCGAAGGCTTTGTTAATTGTGATTTTACCATCATTTTAGTAGCTTGTTGCATAATAGCATAATTAGTTTACTTTGATAATTGTGTTGTCTTTCAATTCATAACTTAGAAAACCAACCAAAATCCCCCCCTCCCCTTTACAAGCTTTCTTATATATATAATATCTAGTCTAGTATTTACCCTTATATGTGTAAACCCTTCAGAAAATTCCTCTTCTTCATGGAAGCCCCCGATTTGCCATTATCTACTTAGTTGTAGCTAGGAAGGGATTAGGGCTTCTAAATTGTATTTTTGAGAGGTACGGCGATGACCTCCCACTTATCGATAGTTCTAGGGTTGCAAAGATAACCCCAGTTTTCTACTATATCTATCTATATTTACCTGCTAGCCTTCTGACCAACTCATTGACTTTCTAGTGCATGGTCGATCGTTACATTAACAACGACAACCTACGTGCACACACCCATGTGGATCCTGACCCATCGTTACCCCAAGCGCATCTAGGTTTCTCTCCCCATGGGGTATCAATATTGTGACAACATGAAAGTAAACTTTGGTGTGTGCTAACTAAGTGTGATAATCATGCAATTCACAAGTACATTAAAAAAAGCCAACATAATATCACAAATCACATAGAAATAGGTTAATATAAGAAATCTCACAAAATAGACATTAATACATGAATTCAAAGTGGAATAAACTTAAACCCTAGTAGACAAGGGTCCATATATATAGTAGTAGGAAATCGCGCCTTGAAAAAGGCCCACAAATAGGCCAAAAACCCTTGCAACTGCAAACGACATGGGATGTGGCGTCTAGCATTGTCAATGCCAGCCGAGGCCCATTTGTGCTGGCGTGGGCCATCGGCCTTGGAATGTCCCATTGTTTTGTGCTGGTGCAGCTGGCTTAGTCTGGCGGGGGTCGTGTGCCTCATGCTGGCGCGACCCGTATAGCCCGACACGGACCCCCGACTGAAACTCTATTTTTTATCTTCTTAGTGCGCATCCCATGTTGTTTGGCAGGACCGGTTGGTTCAAACCATGTTTTGCTCAGTATCGTGGCACGGGCCATTTCATTCTTCACACCCCGTGGGCTGGTCTTATCATTAGTGACTTGAAACAATGTAGACCGTGTGAAACGGAATGGTCCGTTCCAATACTTAGCCAAATTTTGGAGTAGAACGAAGGCATGGGACACGGGCAGCAGGGCTTGGCATGGTCCGTGCTGGAGGCCTCTGGCACGGTCAGTGTTGTTAGGCACGGTCCATGTTAAGCACTGGCACGGCCCGTGCTAGCTTTCCTTCATGTCAATTAGGCTGGTCTCGTGCTGGCCTTGGCCAGTTCGGCCGGCTGACTTGTTTGATGCGCTACGGAAGAACCGCTGATCTATTTTGAGAATTCTTGTAGTTGATTTTATAGTGCTTAAGAAGAAGAATCCAACTGTTCCACCCTCAAGGGATGATTCTTCTAGGATCATTCCTAGAAATCTGTGTAATGTTGAACAACACTTCCTTGGCCTTCTTGAACTTTGAACCCACCTTTTTTGGGCTCAATTTCATCTACTACCACACTTTGGATTCTGTGGCCTTCAATCTACTTCTATCCTTGTGAATGGCCTTCGATATCTTCTACCATTCTTGAAAATGCCTTCAAATATCTTCTACTACCCTCGCGGATGGCATTCTACAAAAACATGATGAAAATGTAATCACAAGAAACCTCGTAATGAGATTTAAAAGGAATATCTAGATGTCCATGAATACAAAGTGTCTATTAGCTTCAATTAAGTCTTCAAAACTCGAGATTTAGATAAGAAAACAAAAATGATCATCTAAACTCTTTGTCGTGTAAAACTAACTAAAAATAGCAATCAACCAAATAAAAGATGATAATAAATGTATCAAATGCATCAGCTAACACATGCATATTGGTGCACATCAACATGCATTATGAGGGGACACATGTCTAGTTTCTGAGCTTTCATGCTTTACTTTACTGACCATATAGAGAAGTATACATTCTATTACTTCAATCAAGGATTAAAGTCTTTGTATGAACTAAAGCTAGGAGAGCTTTTTGTAGTGAGTATAAATCAACAGTGGCATTGGTCGAGAGTCTTGAAGACTATGGGGGTGTAGGATTGGAGAGAGTTGATAAAAAGGTGAACGGAACTACAGTTTCAAAGGTGGATAGTAGTAGGGATGAAAATTATTTCAAGGTGGGAAATAACTTTAGACTGAGTCCAAGCGTGGGAGGTAGCTACAAGATTAATCCCAATGGAGGAAGCCCCAGTGCAAGTGCAATTAGTTCTGTCGGGTTCCAACCAAGATGGAAATGATAGACAGGAAACGCATGGATTGTGTGCAGGACATGCAAAGGGAATTGGCATAAGAGAAGTCGGCATGCTATTAATATGTACAACTGAAAGTAGACAGCCAGCGAACTAAAAGGATAACCTCACTAAAATGAACAAATAATCACCCTGCAGGGACCGTGCAGAGTTGTAGTTTCATGAACACATTTCAATAAGCATGATATAGGAATCGTGGCCCATTAGAGCCATTAAGTTAGCATCATTATGGGTGCTGAATGTGGGCACGAACCACCAAAAATAAGGGAGCAGGCCCTATAAAAGAAACACAATGAAAAAACCAAGGTAAGTAACAGTCTAAGATTACATTCACATATTGATAAATACTAACTTAAGCATCAGAGACCCTTCCTCGGATTTTGTCCAAGAACATTGCAGGACCTTCTGTCAGACAACACTATTACCGTCATCGCAGGAGTTAATACCACATCACTGGCATCGTCTGTGGGGACCAAAAAATTAAGTCCATTTTCTCCCTGAATCATGGTGAGTAGGAGTCAAGCAATTCGGCAGAAAGAAGCAATGGAATATGTACCTCCTCCATCACCGCCTTCACCAAAAACCACTCCCCCAATGGAAACTAAAAACACCCAAGATTTAGGAAAGGAAGGAGACCCCCCCCCCCCACATGGAGACAAGAAGAAGCGAACCTTTGTAGTCTTCTTAGAAGCTAATCGAGAGCATTTGTACAAGCAATTCATTATTTCTACCAGGGAATAGAAAGATAAAGGCAAAGATAAGTGGAGACAAAAGGATAGGAAAAATTCAAACAACAAAAAGGGAATATAGCGGGAGGACATTGAATATAATGTATAAGACGAAGAAGAACACTCCCCACTGTCAGAGGACCTGCGAAAATTCGCAATGCCAAATGGGTTCAAGTTACCAACTCAAATAAAAGCTTACGATGTTACAACCGACCCTAAGGATTTCTTGCACACTCACATAACCAGTATGAGATTCCGCTATACGCCCATCCAATTGCTATGCAAAACTTTTCCGAATTTTCCTTTCTATGACTGCAGTATTTTGGCATGACAGTCTTCCTAAACGAAGTATATGAAGATGGGGCCAGTTGGGGGATCAGTTCATGGGAAGGTTCTACCAAAAGAAAATGTTCACCAAAACAATTGCAAATCTTACGAATATTGCGCAGCAAAATGGAGAAAGTATAGAAGATTATCATGATCGCTTTATCACAAAAATCTTGGAAGTCAAGGACCTCACGCACTAGATATCATTGGCAGCATTGACATGAGGTCTCGCGAGTTTTACAAAAAAAATTAGGGAGAAAACCTAACAGACCTCTAAAGCGGTGGAAAAATTCATCTGAACGGAGGAAACAAACAAAAATAAACTGGAAAATGAGCGAGGGAAAAGAGATCAGGCGACAGTTTTCTAGGAAGAGATGCAACCAAGAAGGGAGGGGCAGCTTCATCCGCGAGGGGGAGGGAATCAAAAGCAGATCAAACTCTCTCACCAAAACGCTCATAACCAAATCTAGGTGAGAAATTTGGAAAAGTCATAGGGAGCTATTCATAGGCCCCAGTCCCATGAGAACTCCAAAAGATAAAATATCTAAGGATTATTACTGCGAATTTCACAAAGATCAAGGCCACAATATGAACAACTGCAACAACCTCAGGAGACTGGCGTAATAATTGTTAATACAGGGATGACTCGCATAGCACATAAAGGACAACAACCAACCAGGGGGACTAGGTGTCTACGGTACTGACAAAAGCATGCCAACAATTCACACCCATAGTAATCCAAAAACAAATATGGCGGTAGCAGTAGAGTTGGAGGAAGATTCAAGTGACACCATCCCAATAATGGTGATATATGTCATTCATGGATCTACCGAGCCCATGTCCATCAACGTATGAAAAGCATAAGCAAGGTTTCCATCTCTACAAGAATTAGTGTAAAATAGAACACAACCAAACGAAGTAATCATGTTCAACGAGGATAGCGCAATCCCAAATGCATAACCTCAAAAGAACCTGTTTTCCATCACAACAAAGATAGGAAAATTTGTGATACATCGAGTTTCCATAGACAACAGAAGTACAGTGGAGATACTGTTCGAAGATTGCTTAGACAAACTTGGATTTAAAAGGGCATACCTCGCAAGACCAACATACTTCATAGTTGGCTTCATAGAGAACGTTGAATGGCCCCTAAGAAACATAAAGCTCCCCATAACCATCGGGAAGGAAAACAAGGATTTCACAATCCTATGAAACTTTGTGGTAATAGATGCATCCAGACCTTTCAACGCAATCATAGGAAGACCACGAATGAATGTCGCCCGGGCCATCTGCTTCCCTTACCATCCTTTCAGGAAGTTCCCAACCCCAAACGCAGTTGCAACAGTTTGAGGGAACCAGAAGGTAGCGAGGCAATGCATTGTCATAGCCATGAAATCTACCACAAGGAGCAGTACACAACTAATGGTCCATTCAATCAACCAAGGAGAGCCATTAACAGTACCTACCTCTAGGACAGACCTAGGAGAAAAAATTGAGTCAGTCCAATAAATGACAGTTACACGATAGGGGAATATCTGGCAAAACCTACCAAAACAGAGGTAATAACAATTCTTAAAAGGCATAACACTTCGTTTGGATGGTCGGTACATAAAATGGGAGGTGTCGACCTATCCATAGCCACACATTGTCTAAACATCGACCCCTAGTCAAGCCCATTAGGATCAAGTAGAGAATCTTTACACATTGAACTATTTACTGTTTTTTGGTTTTACATTGACAGGTAAAAGATGAATTCCAGGAGGTAAAATTTCAAACATTAGCAACTTCGTCAACAGAGCGCTCGGGGTGGCTGAAAATGAGGATCAGAATTTGGAAATGTTGAAGATCAGAGCTATATTATTAGTAACAAAACAGATTCTCTGTACTAACTGGCAAATGTCGGTTACTTTCAGGTGGCTAAATTGTGTTTTGTCATGACGATTCACTAACTTGTTGCCTGAAATGAATATCCTTTGCGGGGTAAACTTGTGTTTCGATTCGTCGATTCACTAACATGCCCCAAAAGTTGATATCTACCTGAATTTGATAGTTCATGTCTTACTGTCTTTGTAATAGAGCAAGTTTTTTACATCCACAAATTGTTTGCTATGATTTTTTCTTATGCCAATCTTTTCAAAGACATAGACTTTTTAGGGTATAGGGAGCCCAATGAAATTCCCTCCACCACTGGTGGTTTAAATTTTGAAAAAATAGTCTTTACACATGACAAACAGAATGTCATAGAGAACGAGGTGTTGGCCCTTTCATGGATGGGCATAATAAGAGAAGTAATATATCCAACTTGGTTAGCCAACCCTATCATTGTAAGAAAATTCAATGCAGGGTGGCAGATGTGCATCGATTACACAGACCTCAACAGGTACTGCCCAAAGGACTGATACCCTTTGCCTAAGATCAAACAATTAGTCAAATCCATCTCTGGGTATGAATTCTTTGTCTTCCTCAATGCCTACAAGGGGTACCATCAAGTTAGAATGAATCTGGAATATGTAGAGAAAACAACTTTCATCACCAGCTTTAGGGCATTCTTCTACGACAAAATGCCCTCCGGTCTAAAAATCGTGGGAGCCACGTATTAACGAAATGTCGACAAAGCATTTTCACATAAAGTTATACGAAACATAGAAATTTATGTTGACGATATGGTCATCAAGAGCGGAACTTTACAAGAATTCCCAAGGGACCTGGAGAAAATGCTAGTGACATTCCAATCTATCGGAATGAAGCTAAGCACAAAAAGTGAACCATTGGTGTAGGAGCAGTGAAGTTCCTAGGATTCAATGTTTCATCAATAGACATCGAGGCCAATCCAGAGAAGTTACAAGCTTTTCAATCATTACCACCCCCCGGTCATTCACAAAAATTCTGGTACTAATGAGCTCCTTTGCTGCATTTAGCTGCCTCATTTCCAAAGCGCCCAAAAAACACATGCCATTTTTTGACATGCTAAGGAAAACATCCAAATTTTCTTGGACCCAAGAGTGGCTAATAGCATATGAAAAACTCAAAGTCAAACTACGGGGCTTACCATTTAGATCAGCTCCCAAGGAAGGGAGACCATGAACCTGTACCTCGCAGTCTCAAATTATACTGTCAGCTCAGTCCTGGTTTGACAAGACATTGATCGCTAAATACCAATGTACAACATTATCCAAAATATCCATAGTGTAGAGAAGAACCACTCAGCAATGGAAAACCTCATCCTTGCACTTATTCACTCCACTAGAAGGCTTCGACCGTACATCCGGACCCATAAGATCGTGGTGTACATGGATAAATCCATCAAGCAAGTCCTCCATTAGCCAGAAGCATCTGGGCAAATAACAAATTAGGTTATCGAGCTAGGAGAGCACAAGATCATTTTCAGTCCCAAAATGTCACTCAGGGCGCATTTGACCTGGCAAAAGCAGAGAAATACCTCAGTACCAAAGGAAAGAAAAAGGTCAACCAAAGCTCTTGGGCACTTTTCATAGACGGAACATCATCAAAGGATGGTTGTGGAGAAGGTCTTCTCCTAATTATCCCAGAAGGATATAAACATAAATATGCACTCTCATTCCAATTCCCCCTCATAAACAATGAAGCTGAACATGAGACACTCATCTGAGGAATCGACCTAGTCCTTAAAATGGATACAAAGTATCCATGTCCACAATGACTCCAATGTTGTCATCCAACATGTGTTGGGTGATAACATTGTCAGGGAGAGAGAGTTAGTTAAATACTTGAACAAGATGATACAACTCATCTGAAGGTTTACCTACTTAAAAATCATACATGTACCTTGCTCTGACAATTCAAAGATGGGTGCTTTAAGAAAACTGGAAACTTCGGGATGTACATCCCTCCAGAAAATAAGAATGTCCTGGTTGAGCTAGTACCAACACAAAGCACCGCAGCCAGAATAGTATCACAAGTACGGGAAGACGATAAAGGTTGGATGAACCTCATAATACAGTACCTCGAACATGGCTATCTACCCATAGACAGAGTGGAAGCACACAAATTAGAGCTTAGAGTATCATTATACAGCTACACCAACAACATCCTATACAAAAATGGCTACCTCATACCTTGGCTACAGTGCGTCAGACCGCGAGAGTTATCGCTAATAATCAGGGACATGCACGAAGGCTAGTGCAGATCACACCAGGGAGCTCGAACCTTGGGCAAGAAACTACTAAAACTAGGATATTAAAGGCCAGCAATATTTGGAGACGCACACACATTCGTCCATAAGTGCAACAACTATCTGCGCAGAGCTACGGTATAACGAAAACCATTTTCTAAAATAACAGGCGTATACAATGAATGGCCATTTGACAGATGGGGGATAGATATCATAGGTCCATTCCCACCAGGCTCTGGAGGAGAAAAATTCCTCATCGTTGCAATTGATTACTTCACTAAATGGGTAGAAGGAAAACCACTCTACAAGATCACAGCCAAAGTAGCGAACTCATTCGCCTAGCAAAATATACTATGTCAATTTTGGGATGCCAAAAACTATTGTCTCAGACAACGAGACACGGTTTGAAAGTGGAGCATTTAATTAATGGTGTCGGAACTTGAACATAATTCATAAGTTTACCTCTGTCATACACCCACAAGCTAAAAGACATGTGGAGGTTACAAACAAGACCATAATCCAATAAATATAGAAGCAAATTGAAATGAAAAAATTAGGTTTGTTAAAGGAGCTACCTACAGTCTTATTGGCATACCGGACAACCCTTGGGACTTTCACTTTAGAAACACCATTTAGTTTTGCCCATGGCCATAAAGCAGTTATTCTGACGGAAGTTGGAATTCCCAACTCGAAGACTATGGAATACAATGAACAAGGAAATCAAGATGACATGAGAGCCAGTCTGGATATCCTTGAAGAACGACAATAATATGCGAGCATCATGGAAGTAATATATAAGCAGAGAGTCGCAAAGCCTTACAACGATAAGGTGAGCACAACCACCTTCAAGGTAGGAGACTTAGTCCTAATGAAAAATGAGACCAGCCTGGTTGAGAAAACCGGAAAACTCTACCCAGCTTGGGAAGGACTATATAAGATGGTAGAAGCCTACAAATCCAATAATCACTCCCTTTCCTGGATGGACGAGTCACCAGTTCAAAATATGTGGCACGTAACAAACCTTAGGAAATACCACGTATAGACCTAGGGTTCTCAAACAGGCGTATTGTACACATGTCTTGTTATCATCGGGGCCAACAACACAAAATGATCGTAGATTTATATACATAAATGAAACCCATCTTTCCGGAGGTAACACATCAAAACCACGCTGCAACTTTAGTCGTTAAATAAGGGCAAACACCTCATCTGCGACTTGAGCAAGCAAATTACCCGCGACTTCGTAAAATAAGGGCAAAAGCCCCACCCCGCAATATAAGCATGAAAATCACCCACGTTTTCACAAAATAAAAGATATGCCCCACCCCGCTACTTAAGCAGACAAATCACCTACAGCTTCGCAAAATAAGAGCAAACGCCTCACCCCGCGACTTATGCAGATAAATCAATTGTAGCTTCGGGAAAATAAGGGCAAATACCCAACCCTGCGACTTTAGCTGGAAAATCACCTGCGCCTTTGAAAAATAAGGGCAAACGTCCCACCCCGTAACTTCAGCAGGAAAATCACCAGCGACTTCGCAAAATAAGGGCACAATGCCACACCCCGCGAGTTAAGAAGGAAAATCACATGCTATCTCGCTAAATAAGGGTTGCTCCCCACCCCTAATGAAAGAACACTATCCCAAACCATGTAGACATACATATGGAGCCACCAGAACATGACATAATTAAAAAACATTTGATACATTAAACCAAAGGCACAATGCCTAACCACCACCCAAATACTTAGGTACCTGAGGTACAACTCTTTCTATTCCTACAGTCACTAACCTATCCTTTATCATCTAGAAACCAGCAAGAAAACCTTCCATATATATAAAAGCAAGATGGATTCCTAGCCCATCTGCCACATCCCAGCAAGTTGTTGCTCATAATATGCCTTCTAATGCTTGATTGGCCCAAACTCCTCCGGGCTAGGCTGAACACTCATTAGTCCCACGGTTGAGTGATATTGTTCCATAGATCGGTACAAGGAATTATCACCCCAAAGTTTCTTAATGTAACCCGTATCTCCATAAGTATATCTATATGAGCGGGAACAATAACCAAACTTATCACAACCGATTCCCCCACTGTGCCCGCGTACCTGAAGGTGATGAAAGAACACCAACACCGAGACTAATTTTATGATTAACTGCAATCAAGCTCTGAATCTCGTTAACTATCTGCTTATTAACTTCTTCCAAGGGCGTATTAAGCATTATCTGAACATCATATTTAGCCGATCACTCTAGAGCAGAAGCCCGAGCGGATGACAGCTCACCCTTAACAACATCAAGCTTTTAGTAGGTCTTATCTACATGTTCCAAGGTCTTGTCCTATATCTTACTCTTGTGTTGCAATTCAGCAACAGTGGACACCAGTACCCATCTCCACTCCTCTTTTGGTTAAAGTAACCTCTGTAGCTCATCTCGTTGACGGCAATAGGCAATGTCCAGTTCTCGATAGTCTACTTAGTGATACAAATATCATAGGCATCCTTCTTCTTCCCCCGCGATGATACAATCTCTAAACATCAAAGTACCACATATCCCAATGACCACCCTACACTATACATCCACCGCTCCCTACGCAACGTAAAGTAAAGAATTTTTAAAAACTTTAATATTTACCCAAGAGCACACAGTTTTTCACGAATGGTCGTCGCCAAGTTGTTATCTCAAGGAATGGAAGAACTGCTCATCCCGGGGCATAAATATTACACTCTCTTTGTTCTTTGCACTCCACCTTGAGATCACCTACGTCTCATTTAGTCTAATAAATAACAAGAAACATGTATCCTAGTTATACATGACAAGAATCTAGAGTACAACATGAAGAAAATAAATCAATAATGACATTACCATTAGACATGCTACATCAAGCATCTTGGGACCGTTAACCCTATTATTGTACTAGTTATACAACAAACACAAGACTATTCACGAACTTGATCATTCAGTGACAAATTCTCTTCGTCATCAACAACAACGAATTAGATATTCGAGCATCAACTATAGAGATACGAACTCCTCTAAGCTAAGCATGTTAGTAAGTCCCTCTAAATAATCAAGAAAGGTAAAACGAACATGTAGCATCATCGATCTACTTTCTCTCGGTGCAACCGGTCAACCTCATTTCGATACTAGCCTAGGCCCCATTTTATATCTGACAAAACAGGAAGATTACGCATGCGACCGAGATTGGATAATTGGACCGAGATAAGCTTCTGTAATCTCAGAGATAAAGTTGCAAACTGACTAGGTCTGTAATACCTAGTGAACCGTAGCTCTAACATACCCAATATTATTAATCCTTACAGCATTCACACGGGCAACCTCAAGCTGCTGCTTGAGTACCTCATTTCCAGACACACTAAGATGTTCATGACACTTTAAAGGCGGTTATATCAGACCAGACAAGACACTTTTGAAGTCTTTTCTCTGGTTCTGTCTTTGATTAAAATTAATCAAAGGTGGTTCAAAAATCGCCTTTGATCGGTTCCGAATTTCAGTTCCAAATTATAAACTCATTTTGGGAGGGTCTAAAAATACTGCAGGAAACCTCATTTTTTGGTAGAAACCTGAGCTTTCCGGTAGCAAGCAAAGAAAAGCGGGGTCATAAAATAGATCTGCAGACACTAAAACAACTAAAGAAAACGTCAAATATTTGCTTAATGGATATCAAAAAACAACAAACATTATAAGAACAACAAACAAAAAACATTAAGATCTGGACTTTAACCCTAACATTGACGCGGCTCGGGTGGTGGAGGAGATGCCTCGTAGGGACTTCATAGTGGTGGAGGCGACGCAGCATTGGGATTTTCTGGTGGAGGGCGCTTTGCGGCAGGGGGAACCGACGGTGGAGGCAAGGCTTCTCGGCGGTGGAGGCTAGGCTTCTCGAAGGTGGAGGCGAGGCTTCTCGACGATGGAGGCTATTTATACTTAGGCAAAAAATAATAACAAAGTCAGCCATTAAAGGCGGTTCTTCAAGAATCGTCTTTGATTTATTTAAAAGTGTCTTTAAAACTTCCTTCATGACTTAGGTGGGAGTTCCGAATTCGGAACCTCTTTCGGATCCCAATCAAAGGCGATTCCTCAGGGTGCCTTTAATCACCCCTTATCCACTAGTGTGAATTTCGTCGAGTTCAACCTTCACGCTACTAGCTTTGTGTATAATGGATTCTACTTCCTTTAATCAGACCACAAAAGCATATGCGTTCCCAGCAACCTACAAGCAAAAGGCGTTATAACAAAAACTTCTCTTGTGCTCAACACTCGATTGCTTGCCATGCCAACACCCTTAGTGCTGAGTCACGGTCTAAGAAAACTTTTTCCTAACTCCTTGTAACAAATAGAGTCTTCTCTTTTGTAGCTAAACATATTTTAGCTAGTTAGCTTAGCTTTTGTTCTTTCCAAGAGGCCTAGGCATAAATTGTGTGCCTTTATTTTCATTTACTTCCTTATATTCTTATAGTTGTCACTTGGAATTACTTCCACACTAATGTTAGACTCGTTCGCCTTTACACATGGTTACCATTATGCAATATAATTGAAAACTAGCATTTGCCCGTAAAGCCGTCAGTACCTTTATAGTGTGCACTTGTTTTTCGGTTGTGAGCACTTCTACTTTAAACTCGCGTGTTTCGGTGCATTTTTCCACATTCGACTTACGTGAGAGACGGGCAGTAATCATTGCAATCTAAGCACAACTAAACTACACGGTTAACCAAGATGGGTGACTCGTGACAAGTTGGAACGGAGGGAGTATGATTATAGAAATCCATTGGCGGTAAATAAGCACAGGCAAACGGCATATTAAGATGAAGAGATTAGAGATAGCGCAGGCTGCACAGGGGAATGTTCTGTGCATTTAAATGTAAACTATGGGACTAGAATAAGTATAGTCTAAGCTGGTGGGATGAGTTGATAAAGGAAGGGAAGGGGATGGTCACAAGGGCACGTGGTCTCTGATTCCTCTTAATAATTAAACTAAAACAAAGTCCTCCTCAACCCTATTATATACCAGCTAGCTGGAGATAGCTGTCCCA
>JAULKM010020952.1:0-30431 GCA_032355605.1 Rubia tinctorum
TTAGAGGATCACGAACATAACCCTTGAATGTTTGATCAAGACGTGGAATGTCTTCATTTATGGTGGTAGTCGTACCCCGATCTCTATCATCAGATGGTGAGAAATAGAAAAAAAATTGATTCTCTTTACCCCGAGTTTGGAAAAGAATCCTGACATTTGAGGTTCGGGCTATGTACCAATGGAATGAATCCATTTGGTAACATGAGTAGTACACGTTGTTCTTGGAATGTTATCTTGGTTTTCTACAATCTTCCGTCGTGGTTGACAATGAAACATAAGTATGTGATGTTATCTGTGATGATTTCCTGTCCTAAGAAACTGGGTAATGACATAGATGTGTATCTTGATCCTCTTGTTGAGGAATTTTTTACTCTATTTAAGGAGGGTGTTCGCACATATTACGGGAGTGTTGAAGAATACTTTATGTTGAAAGCGATGTTATTTTGAACTATTAATGATTTTCATGCATACGGTAATTTGTCCAGCTACTCAGTGAAAGACCACTTTTCTTTCCCTATGTGTGTGAAGGACATTGATTACCACCAATTGAAGCATGGTTATAAAAATATATATCAAGGTCACCGTCGGTTTCTTCCGGAGGAACATCCATGGCGATTGGCAAAAAAATGGTTCAATGGGGGTAGTAGAGGCTAGAGAAGCACCAATTGAACGAACATGCACTCAAATCTTTGAAACTGTGAAAAATTTTCCCAAGGAATTTGGGAAGAAGAAACTTAAAGTACCCGTGGATGGGAGTTAAAAGAAATGTTCCATTTTCTTCAAATTGCCTTATTGGGAGCATTTGGATGTTGGATATTAGCTCGATGTTATGCACATTGAGAAGAATGAGTGTGATTCTTTGGTTGAGACATTGTTGAATACCCCTGGGAAAACAAAGGATGGGCTTAAGCCTCGTTTAGATTTAGTTGAGATGGGCATTAAGAAGAATTTAACCCCAGTGAGTTCCAGTGAAAATTGTTACTTACCCCCTGCTTGCTATTTTCTGTCTCAATTGGAGAAGAAATCTTTCTGTGAAACCCTTAGTAGTGTTAAGGTCCCGGTCACGTATTCTTCCAATATCAGTACTTGTGTCTCAGTTGACGAGTTGGAGTTGGTTGGGTTGAAGCCTCATGATTGTCACAATCTAATGCAGGAATTGAATGTCATTGCGATTCGATTGTCATTTTCATCTCATGTAAGAATGTGTATTACAAAACTTTGTTTTTCAAGTCCATTTGAAGCAAAAATATTAGTGGGTCGAAGTTGGACCGTTTGCAGTCAATGATTGTGGAAGTTCCGTGCCTGATGGAAATGTATTTTCCACCCTCATTATTTGAAATAATGGTCCACCTATGTGTCCATCTTGTGTGTGAAATAAAGCTTTGTGGTCTTATATTCCTAAGGTGGATGTACCCTTTCGAGAGGTAC
The DNA here is from genome assembly GCA_032355605.1 of Rubia tinctorum. Lineage (NCBI taxonomy): Eukaryota > Viridiplantae > Streptophyta > Magnoliopsida > Gentianales > Rubiaceae > Rubia > Rubia tinctorum. Next base: position 1,429 of record JAULKM010020952.1, read on the forward strand.
ATGAAAATATTCAAGTATTTTGTGAAGAATTGGTACATGCCTGATCCAAGTATCGTACAGAGGTATGTGGAGCAGGAGGTTATTGATTTTTGCACCAATTACATTAAGGAGGTCGATTCGGTTGAGGTTCCAACTCATAGACATGAGGGACGATTGGAAAGTCATGGGGTTAAGCAGGGGAACTTTCAACCCTAGTGCGGAGGATTTAAGTACTGCCCATCTTTATGTCATTTGCAATCATAAAGATGTTGTCTCATATATAGAGATTCACATGTATGCCATTAGAGTCACGAACTCTAATCTCAATAAGGCCCAGGTCTTGCAATTATACAGTGGGGCTTTTTAGTCCTGGTTGTGGGAACACATAGCCGAGGGATATCATCCTATGAAAGTAAAATGGTTGGCTTGTAGACCACTTGGTACTGTACTCTCTTATGGAGGATACAATGTCAATGGTTTTACGTTCGTCACAATATCAGTGGATGATAAGGGTGTGTCTCAGAACAGTGGAGAGCCTCTTGTTTCCGAAGTTTTACATGTCAGTAATGGGAATGATAATAATCAAATGTACACTCACCAGTGTTACTTTGGCACAATTTTGGATATACGGGAGCTTGATAATGTCACTATGCGAGTAGCTATTTTCAAATGTCAATGGGTGGGTTTAAACAATGCACTACGAATTAAGGATTTTGGTTTCACTCTTGTGGACAAGAGTCAGATAGGTTGGCAGGAAGATCCTTTCATCTTGGCCTCGCAATTGAACCAGGTTTTCTACGTGAAGGACCCTTCCGATCTTAGGAGGGAGATTGTTGTGGAAGAGAAATGTGCATTCCTTGAAGAATATGATGCCAAAGAAATTGGTTGTTTCGGTCACATTCTACCGGTGTTGGAATCGATGATGCTATCTTGCTTGAGGAGGAAAATCTTAGTTTGAACAGTTTTGTCGGACGTAGCGATCATGATGAGGTCATTTGGGTTGATGTCCATGGAAAGGTGACATGTAAAAGGCGGAGGGCCAAGAAGGTGTTGTAGAAAAGAAAACATAAGAAGTTGTGTCACTCCATTGTAACTGGTTGTGTTTCGAAAATGATCTCCTTAAAATTTGTTTGATCTAAGTTTTTTTTTGAAGCTACTAATGTTCAATAAGTAGGAAAAAATAAGATGTGAATTGAAAATGACATCAAACATGATAATGAAAATATTAATCCATAGTTCAAACGTGATAATTAGACATAAACAATCATCCAAAAAAGAAACAAGTTCAATAAATATCCTGGAAATAAACAAGTCCAATAATGAGATATCATCGAAGAAAGTAACATCTATGGAATATGTGAATCAAGGTCATCCTCAAGATTGCCCTTCGATGTGGATTGGTTAAGACACGGTTGGTGCGTTGACACGAGATGGCATTCATAGGCTCTTTGTCTTTTCTCCATCTTCATAATTCTCGCCTTCATCGCGGAGAACTCCTTGCGAACCCACTTATAGAAATCTCTTACACCTTTGAAGTAGGACTTCTCCGAATCTACAATAGTTTAACATATACAAATTAATATGTATGACTATGTTATAAAATAAAAAATAAATAAATTGCACTAATCTTCATCAACTCTAGCCCTCTTGCTCGCTTCCTCATCGTCTTGGGTCTTATGACATCATTTTTATCAACCAAAATCCACTTCTTATTTTTGAAGTAAGCTTTGTCAAAATACTTTGGGAGCTTCTCTTCACCGGCTATTTCCAACCCCTCGACCTTCCTCAATATGAAGGCGATCAAACTCTCATATGGGAGGCTTCTCACCACCCTCGTCGAGGTGGCAACCCAAAGCATATGCCTAAATATCGCTGCCTCGGGGTTGATCTTCCTACCCTCCATTATGAAATAGTACATCATCAACGTGGTATAATTGGGCTTGGTGATGTGCCCAGAGGTCGGTATTAACACCTATGGATTATTTCATAGACTATACGTTGATGGATTGTCAAGAGTGGAAGATAAAATGTCTTCGGCTTACACAAATCTTCCTAGTTCTGTTGGAAATACCTCAGACTACATTGTATAGGGTCTACATAGGGGTAATCAACAAGTAGTGGCCATTTTCTCCTATGATAACAATCATCCAACAAACCCTCTAAGTCTTTCGGGTAAACAATCTCTGGGTTTCTATATGAGCATTCTAGGGTTTCATTCAAAATCCATTGATCAATTACAATGTCAATTCCCCCCAACCCTAGTGGAGTAAACCTCATTCGCAACCTCGTGTAAGTTACTATAGAATTGACATGTTAACTCAAAATAGGACTATTCAGTGCAAGAGAGCAATTTTCCCATACATTGGTCCCTAAAATTTTCTAAGGAATTGACTAATCCTATTTGGAAAGCCTCATTAAATAAATCGCATAACAATCTAGCAACTTCACTTTGGAACGTAAAACTTCATTCCTATTTTGAGCACTAATAGAAACAAATTAGACATTATCATACCTGGGGTTCTTTCCGGTGGATCTAGAGTGGGGGATGAGAGATGAACCTCCTCTTGATATTTGAAATTCATCGTCTACTGCGTATGAGAGAGGGAGTAGCAAATTGGACGGTTTTGATATTCGTTAAAATGAGGGTTTGAGTCGATTTGTTTTTTTTCTTAAATACAAAGTATCTTCCGAGTCCGGAAGATGATTTGGCCTCGGTTATTAAAGGGCCAAATTACACATTCCGAGTTCAGAATGTGTAATTCGACCCTTCAATAACAGGGGCCGAATCAACTTTCAGATTAGAAATTAATTATTTCTGGAAAAAAAATTCTTAATTTTTTTCCAAAGAAGGCCTGGATATGGGGATGAGCTTGGAACTTAGTACTTCCGAGCTCAAAAACTTCATCGGGCCCAACATTCAGTTTGGCCGAATGCTCTTCTGGACTCGAAACCATTTCAAGTCCCTTTTTCTAAAGAGCGTACTAATTTCTGAACTAAAAAATCAGTTCAATCTAATGGTCATTTTCCAAAAAAATCTTTATGCATTTTCCAAACAAAGTAAAGTTCAATAACTTGAATTTCATGAAAAAACTAACATCAACATCATCTTTCAAAATAAAAGAAATAAACACCAATTCATAACTAAGTGAAATGTAAATATTATAAAATCCCAACACAAAAGATTAAAGCATTCATGGTACTAAGTTTGAAAACAACACATCATAAATATAAATTGTTTTTCTCAAATCCTCCCTAAGGTTCTATGGGAGGCCATCGTCTTGCCTTTCAAAGAGAGTATTTATAGGCCCTAATTGCAGAAAACTATTAGAAAGTAGATAATTGCAAGTTGGGGTCATCCACGAGGAAAGGAAGTTTTTATCGAGTGTTAAACGTAGTTTAAAAAATACACGAAGAAGTCACTCTACGTGTGTGGTAACAAAGTGGAGGATTTTGTTTTTTTTGAAAACACTACGCTTACTTTAAATTATTAAATTAACAAGAAATTATAGAGAATGATGCAAATATGATCATACTAGCACGAAAGGCGGAATAAAGATTATAATGAGTCTTAGGCGCAATTGGTTTACATTTCTAGTCATCCTTTGATCCTCGAATAATTATCCTGTTTTTATGCATTAATCACATATTGTGGAGAACTTATCAATACCTTTCGAGTGAAGAAATTTCTCGCTTCTCCTCAGTTATAGTTATAGAGGGAGATCTGCATCACACAATAACCCTTACCCTCGGGTCACCCTAGCCGATCAGCGTCATAGACTTCCCCAAGAATAGCAATACACATGGAGAACCAATACAACTAACACAATGTACTACAAGCAAGAAATATTGGGATAGCACAAGTACATATACTAATATCGACTACAAGTATCGACCTTCATGCTAATCGTTATTAGTGAGCCACATTGATAATTAGTCAAACCCCTTCAAATTCATCCTAAATCTAAGAAATTTCGTCAATCAATAATCATAATTAGTTGTCACACCCAATTATAACCTAGCATTAACTAACGATAATCACATCGGCAGAAAGTCAAAGTCTTCCGTGTTTGACCAAAAATCTAGCAAATAATTAACCCATAATCATCAACTAGTTGATCATCCTAGTATAAATCATGCATTAACTACACAAGAAAGCACAAAGTATACTTGATAATCAAAGCACAAAATAGGATAAAACAAATCTCAAAATCCATACTAGAAATGTTTACCAATTGCTCCCAAGAGTATATTTAGCCTAGATTAACTAAACCCATAACATAATAGCAAGAATCCATGGTAAACATGAGAGAGAAAAATGATGAATTAAATGTGTTGTGTGGTTTTTGGAAGGGATATTTGGATGAGAAGGAGATAGGGGAAAAAGAGGCTAACACAGAAAGTTAAAAGCCTCAGCCCAGATCCACCTCTGCGGGCCGCAAGGCATGTCTGTTGCCCGCAGTGAATTTGTTGACCACCAAAATTCCTTTGGACTACCGCTATGGGTTGCAATACATCTCTGCGGCCCGCAGTGAGCTTGTCAGCTTTTACCCAAATTCCATATTTTGGCCTTCTGTCTTCGAAATCTTAAAGCTGCTTTGATTATTCTTCAAAACTCAAACACTTCAAACTTGAACACTTCAATATCATCTAAAACACTTCATAAATTAAATAATTAGGATATAAAACATATGTCTTCATCCTAACCCCTTAATTGATAAGCTCATAATTTCTTTTCAATTAAGTCCCTAATCTATTACAAAATTAGATTTCGAATGTGTTAAAAATGGAATATAAGTTTAGCACATAATCTTTACTCAGTATTTATCGGCTAATATTCACTACTATAACTGTCTAGATAAATAGGAGTATGACGTGTCTAAAATGAACAAATGAGATTTTATCTGTGACAAAAATATTTGGGCTCTGATATCGTTGTTTATCTATTACATATGGAAAGGTTTATAGTAGTTATTTGTTGCATCTATAGGTCATCGCAATTCCAAACCATAGTTCACTTGCACTTCATTTTTAACACATGTTTGCTTAGGAATGAAATAGCACTGCATCATGAGATTAGATAGCTTGAGGATGGAATGGGAACCGCAACATCTAGCAAATATTGTAATTCAGTCAAACATGCATATCAATGGTCTTCAACAAAGAAGTGCAAAAAAGCTCACACATGAAAATCAATGCTATGTTCATATGCAATATTTTTAACCTAGAAACTGGATCAATAAATCCCAATCTTTTGATCAACTTGAAGCTGGCAAAAATTACATCAATATTCAACACATTTGAAATCTTCATGTTGCAGTTGCTTTTTCTTGCATTAACGACTCTTTTTGTATCGGTGCCAACCCTAATTTGTTGCCAAATTTCTTTCTCCATTTTTAGTATTGTAGCCTTGTCTCTTTCGAGCAGAGCTAGATCGCCTTCTACTTTACTTCCTTTTGTTTTTTGCACTCAACTATATGAAAATTCATTTCAAATTATATAATAATCAATTACAAAATACATGACTCTGTTTGATATTGACTGCATTTCTGATATCAGAATAAATATTAATGTGAAGTGATGAAGATATTTGAACTTATGTATAAACACGAGACACAAGAAATAAAATAAATATATTTCATTAGTGATTAATGTACCAGGATTTATTTCTGAGATTCCTTGGCATCTTTCAACTGCCAATCAAGCATGATGTTTTCCAGCTTCTCCTCATCAATTTTCTGCTGAAGCTTAATGATTTCCGAATCATTAGTTTCTATGATTTTAAGATCTTTTTTCTCTTTCTTGATGGGTTGTTTAACATTCTTCCTAATGTCAGAAATATCTTGTTTCCAAACCTAGAGATCAGCAGAAAGCTTGGAATTATCATTATTTACTTCATCTTTCTTGTTAAGCAAAAATAAAATGTGATCAATCTCCCTTTTATCTCCAAATCCATCTCTAGTATTTTGTTTATCTCGGATGTTTCAATATCTTTCTTCTCCTATATCAGCTCTCCAATTACCGAGGTATTTATTGTTAAATTACTAAGTAAAAGGGAGTGATGTGTTTCTTTTTCATCTACCTCCCTTTCTTTCTTCTCAGCCCACTCTTGTTTCTCTTTTACTTGTACTATAAATATTTCACTAAACTTTTCAACTTATTCACATTCTCGTCTTCCTCATCTGGGCTGTTATCGAACCATTCCTAAACACTGCAATATTTATAGAGCCATGCCACTTCCATGATATACTTCAAGTTCTGTCCATACCCATTACCTTTCAAAATTTGTTTTCTTTCTTCCTTGTGTTTCCCATCAGTAGGTATTGTTTCAGTACGAGCAAGGTGTTCAACAATTTCATCAATTTTATTCCTCAATAATATATCAAGGTCAATTCCACCTCCAGTAGTTTCATCAGTACTGGCTAGTAACTTGCAGGACAATATACGGCCCATAAAGTCACTATCATCAGGATACAGATCTGGGGCCACTTTTTCAAGAGTTTCCATCCAAACACTAACAAGATCAGATATGTTTTCACAAAAAAGGGACATCATCTGGAACATATTCACAATCAATCTTTGTACAGTTCTTGATGAAAGCAATCGAGCTCCTGACAATATAAGTAACCAGGTCTTCATCTTCAATGATGTGTCCACCGCCTAACAAGGCTTTTTTAGCAGTCCAAGAATCATAGTTTAAGCTCTTCAGCTTTTCCCATGCGTGCTTGAATGCACATTCAATTTTTACATATATCTCGTAATATATTTGATCTTCTTCATTTACCACAATATCCCCTGATTATGATCTTGGAGAAATCTCATCATCCTTTATGTTACCCTCTGCTTTTGGCTATTTTTTAGACTTAGAATTCTGTTCCTTAATCTTCTTATTCCTCTTTTTTTTAGAACCACCCATTTCTTGGAAAAACTTAAGCTGAAAGGTTTATAAAAAACATCTATTAGTTATGAGTTTGGGACAATCAAAATTCTTAGTAACAATCTAATAACAATTAAGAAACAAAATGTTAGGACTAAATTGAAATTATGTATTTACTGTAGTGTTGTTGTTATTAATGAATGATATCAGGCAAAAAGTGTGCCACAAGATCTATTTTTTTTTATAGTTTTCATAGAAACCTTATTCTTGAGGGTACGTCGGAATAGTTGTCATATAATTCAACTAATGTCAGGTAGGTTTTGGACCACCTATTTAGACCTATAAACTTTTTAAACTTCAGCAATACATTAATGGCTAAAATATATTTTGCTCGATAATATCAGAAGACTAGTCCGCTTTTCTATCTAATATGGACAAACCGACAACATCTTGGTCATAAAAGAAGCCATTAGATTATTGAACTAGATATGATGAAGGCCATTGATAGGGTGTCTTGGAACATTTTGAATACACTTCTCATTAGACTTGGCTTTCACAAACAGTAGACCATACTCTTAATGAACAATCTAAATGGGATTTAGTTTTCAGTATTAATTAATGGTATTAACCATGGTTTCTTTAAACCTAGAGGGGGCCTTAAGCAAGGTCATCAATCCTCTATCGTCTTTCCTCTAACATTATAACGGTGCTTCTCATTAGAAACATTAATTTACAATTCCAAATTGGGAACTTGAACGTACTCAATACAAGGGATAATATATTCCCTAAGTTTAGAATTATTTCTTTAATTAGTTACTCATCCTAAAATTCCTCTTAATTTTTGTTTATATATTAAGCTTAGGTGTTCGAGAGAAGTTTGGACACACTAAAACTTAACATGGGGGTGGAGGGTTTAAAATGTGGAATCATTTCCATCTATCTCCTATGATTTTTCTTGGTAGCTTTTCCAATCCTTTTGCCAAAGTCCAAATGTTTCCCAAATGTTTCTTAGAAGAATTGGATTAGATGAATTGTGGATATTATTTTATTGAAATGATTAGGGGAACTGGTATATTTCTCCACTCATCATAATGAGTGCCTGAATATTGAAAAAATAATACTAAGGTAAATTTCTGACAACTATGATATTTTTCCATTTCACAAAAAGAAAACATAGTTTTGTTTTGTAAAACATAATTTATAAGACTGTAAAATGAACAAAATAGATTTTCCCATTATTTTTAATTTTGAAATCATCTTTACTTAGAAACGGTGGACTAAGATTTAGAACTATAATTTTCTAGATTAATAAAAGTATTACAAGTCTATAAAGTAGGACGATATTTTGTAGGTCACAAAATTATTTGGATATAGAAAATACAAAAATTATAAATTAAATTGTGTATATGACAACAAATATGAATGACAAAAACTTTAAAAAGTTTATAAAAATTGAAAAATTTTACCTGGCAGAAAATATTTGATAACAAATTATTTTTGTGAAATAGAAGAAGTATATAAATATTAAACAATATTTCCATAATCTCATTCCTGTAAAATTTGTAGACTTTTCAATTGCAACAAAAGTAAACTTTAATGACTAAAGATTTTCCAAGCTTCACTTCCTCTCATTTCTTTCACTTCATCTAATATTACTTTGTGCGAGAGTATTTAAGGATTGTAAATAGTATTGAAAGTATTAATCAGATGCAAAAATAATATTTTGAACAAATGATAATTAATTTGTACCAATATAATTAAAGTCTATCAACAATCACAACAACTTTCGACACGTTTGAAATCTTCATGTTGCAGTCATTTTTTTTCTTTGCATTTACGGCTCCTTTTGTATCGGTACCAACCCTAATTTGTTGCCAAATATCTTTCTCCATTTTTAGTATTGTAGCCTTTTCTCTTCTGAGCAAAGCTGGATCGCCTTCTCCTTTACTTCCTTTTCTTTTTTCACACTCAACTATACAGAAATTCATTTCGAATTATTTAATAATCAATTACAAAAGACATGAATCAGTTTAATTGTGACTGCATTTCTAATTTCAGAATAAATATTAATGTGAAGTGATGCAGATATTTGAACTTACGTATGAACACAAGACACAAGAAATAAAATAAAAAGATATAATTAGTGATTCATGTACCTGTATTTATTTTCTGATATTCCTTGCCATCTTTCAACCTCGGATCAAGCTTGATGTTTTCCGGCTTCTTCTCATCAATTTTCTGCTAAATCTTAATGATATCCAAGTCATTAGTTTCTATAATTTTGATATCTTTCTTCTCTTTCTTGACGGCTTGCTTATGATTCATCTTAATTTCAGTAATATCCTGCTTCCAAACAGAGAGATCAGCAGAAAGCTTGAAATTATCTTTCTTTACTTCATCTTTCTTGGTAAGCGAGAAGAAAAGGTGATCAATCCCCCTCTTTATCTCCAAATCCATCACAAGTATTTTGTTTATCTCAGTTGTTTCATGATCTTTCTTCTCCTGTCTCAGCTCTCCAATTACCGAGGTATCCGGCATAAACTTACTAAGTTAAAGGGAGTGATGTGTTTGTTTTACATCCACCTCCCTTTCTTTTTTGTCATCCCAATCTTGTTTCTCTTTCTTGTACTTGAAAATATTTCACTAAAATTTTAAACTTATTCACCTTCTCATCTTCCTCGCCTAGGCTGTTATCGAATGTTTCCCAACCACAGCCATATTTATGGAGCTATTCCATAGTCATTAATGGCTCAGTTGCATAGCATTCTTGGAATTCTGGCCCGGAACCACCATTTAAAGAACTCACAAAATGTAGCCTGATTCAAAATTCCTTGTAGCATGGGTGTAGAAATCAAACGGTTGATTGTTATTTATTAACAATGTGCAATATATAACGTTCAACTATGGTGGATGTTCAACCATCGAGGATTAGAAAATTAAAATCACTTTTTTTTCCAAAACCCGGTGTATTAGTACATATTCTAAAGTCGGAAGATGTTTGATAGAGTAACCAGAAAATGTTTCGGTGCGTTACGACTCCATAAGATAAGTCAGCTTTGTTTATATCTCTTATAAATATAATAAAATTACTTAGTCTTACACAAAGTTGTTTTGGACCCTGTGATCAACGCAAGAACTTACTTGGGCTATTCCCACATCCAAAAATTCTATTTTCAAAAATTCTATTTTCAAAAATTCAGAACATGAGTGATTGGACACCGTTGTAAACACCGTCTGTTAATCACATATACCAAATAAGACCATCAATTGTGGCAATATGGCCATTAATATAACCTAAGTGTTGGTTTTCTAATTAACTTTCGAATTCGAAAGTAGTCCGTACACTTTTTCAATTCTTAGATTCGGAAAGGGGTACACATAATGGTGAAGCGTGTTGGAGGTATTGTTCCTAAAGCCTTATTGGTGAAACGTATATTAGAGGTATAAAACATTCCACTCCACTGGTAGATTATGTGTTTATTCATTCATAACTGAACCTATATTCTAAACACTTGTGGACATTTTTGTAGGGTTTGAGGATATTAATGGATCGTGCAAGTATAACTTTGGCCTTTGTATGAGTATGTTAAACTTTTTGAATATTTCATTGAGGTTGTGTCTAACTATACAAGGATGGAGAAGTGTTCATACATTCATTATCCTTGAAGAGATTGTGAAAATGCTACTTATGTGGGGGCTATATGGTCTTGCAGAACATTTAATATGATAGTGTTTCGAAGGATCATATACATGGTTGATTTGGTATGAAGAAATTATACATGTACGTGATAATGTTGAGGATGTTTGTGTTTTGGATCCTATAGATTAAAAGGATCAGTAGGATGTTGTAGCAGAGGATATAACTATGGATTTTGTGGGTAGACCAAACATCCTAGAAGCTATGTACAATAACAAGGAAACACCTTTGTATGAAGAAATGGAAAAAAAAACTGTATTGAGTGTGACCCTTAATGCAATGAATTTCAAAACTACACATGGCCACTCTAACAATGGAATGACAGAAGCACTGCAGTTGATAACGGATTTGCTCCTTTCTGACAATCCTGTGCCCAACCGTGTTTACGCTGCTAATAAGATACTATGCATGTCTTATGGGAAACGAGTTGGAAAAGATTAATGCTTTCACGAATGATTGTACCAACTTGTTTCGTTGGATAGAAATACTCCATACATAAAAACAGATTTCCATCAGAAAGTTTTTATTTTGTACTCTTTGCAATCCAGTGTACACCCACTGTTTGGTTGGGGTACCATAAAGGCACACCCATTGATCCATTTTCCATTTCTAGCATAGGTTTTAGTCTATTGTATACGAATAGTTTCAAGACTCATTATTATTATAAACTGTGAATAAGTACTAAAGGGAACAATGAAATCTAGCTAGATAAATATGGATTTAATATTGGATTTGGCATCTTCCCTTTTCTTTCTTTCGTTGCGATAGGCCATATATAAAAATGGATTCTCATCTGAAATTAAATTTCATACTCTTTCTAATCCAGTGTACACCCAATTTTTGGTCGGTGGTACCATACAAACATACCCCATTGATCCACTTTCAATTTCTCAGTAAAGTTTTAGTCAGCTACTTACGATTAGTTTGAAGATTACTTTTACTCATATTTCTATCTTATTTTTTAAAAAATTGGTGCAAAAAAACCTCTGCTATAATAGCACTAGTGTTTTAAAATTAGTGAAAAAATTCACCGTCACATAAGCACCGAGATTTTTTAAACCCCTAAAAATTGGTGCTAGGCCCTTAAAAACCAATACTAGAGGGGGATTCATGTGGTAGTGTATTGTGTCGCTACCACTGCGTACAATTAATATAGAAAACCTACCCTCCAAAGTACCACAATCACTAGGGAAGCCTTGCACAACATCAACCGTTAACACTACATGGTAAAAAGCTACCTAAGATTCAACTACATTCACCTTACTGAGGTGATAGAAAATATAAATCAATTCCAGCAATACCTATTATAGGTCGTACGGCACACCTGCCTAAAACCAACAAGTACGGAAATCCCCCAAGGATGCAGTTGGACAAGTACAACACCATAAGCCTTCTACACACTAACAATGTAATCAGGGACGAGCAAATTAAGACCATACATAAAATAATGTTCCTACCCACTAACTAACCCATATTGAGGGACCTGCACCTTATCACTAACACCAAAGTAACCTAGCATCACATTCATATACAAATGATGTTTTTTCATGGAAACTACATTGTAGAAGATAATTTAACTATTACCACCCTTACCCTGGTTCACCATACTTCCGAAATACAATTAACCTCCCAAAGAAAAGTTCGTATATGACCGTTAAACACACTGCTTCACTCAGTACCTGGCATTGATTATTTCCATCACCGATAAATTTATAATTCAAAATTCCATACATTTTGGGCCACTCACTACAAGAGACAACACCTATTACCTCGGTTCTGTGGGGTTTTTTACCTAAATTTTCAACCTGTAAAAACTGATGTAAATTTAGGTGTAGTAAAAAGTACACTTTTTACCCAGGTTCAAAACCAAGGTAAAAAGTATTATTTACCTCAGTTTTTTTCATGAAAAGGACCGAGGTAAATAATCATCACCCAATTACCTTGCCAACAATAGAACGACATCAGTCCAAATTCTGAGCATGTCGAGTACCCGCTCTTTGTGCAATTTTGTGGTGATCGATGTTGACTAGAAAATTTGCGAGTCACTCTGAACTATAAGAGAAATCACATGAATTTTTTATCGATATCACTCAATATGATTTTTTGCTGCAGTTTTGAACTGCGGTTAATTATATTTTTTATACTGTTTTCTTTTATGAAAAACCGGAGGAATTGATAATTTGACGAATCATTATTCGATTAGTGAGCAACGTCACCTTGAATGAATGCATTATCAACGTGCTAGAGAGGATGCAACATTGTACTATCTAACATTGCGGTTGATAAAATTGGTTATTTGATGACATGGCATATCAATAAACACGACATCAATTTTAAATGACCGATGTCGCAATTATAGGTTCGACTAGGGTTAATTTTCTATTCCATTCGTTCATGTCTGCGATGTCGCTTATTGCGCCTTGGTTTATGGAGCGACTTCGTCTTGAAATGTGTGGCTGGAGTCGCTCTATTCAATGTCTCGTTGGTAACCCTTGTGATCTCCGAGTATTGTGGCTTATCTGTGATCGGATTAGCTGAATTGTAATATATACTACGCGACGTCAGTCAAATTTAAAAGATAGCAATACATATATATATATATATATATATATATATATAGGAGAGGACCCATCATTGAACTCCCTTCAATATTGCATGTTACTACATAAATTATAGAAACTACACCATCCATACACAAAGAAGGTTGCCAAAATTCTCACAAAATGAACTATACCACTGATACTCCATAGCTAGCTAGAGATCTATATCAAGGTGTCAAAACATACCTTGGAAAGTATCAATGGGCATTTTAGAGAATGATAATTTGACAAAAAGTCAACCTAATTAAAGTTCCTCATATGGTAGATGAGTTAAGTAAAGGCTTCAAATTCTTTACCATCATAAAGAGCGCCCAACTTTCACGTACATCCTCCAAAAGCTTGATGGGGTATGGCGCTTTGTCCTCATAAAATTACTACAACTACAAGTAACCTCATAATTGATAAATAGGTTGTGCATAGTTGGGATATTATTGATTAGATTCAACAGGTAAAAATAATAGATACCTTTTGTAGATCAAATTGATTCTCCCTCACAAGCAAGACCAAGTCTTTCGGGATATTATTGTCCGTTTGCATCAACCGGAAGCTCAATAAGTCGAATGCTCCTCCATCACAACATGGTTATATTGAATCTTCAATGGGCAAAGAACCCCTATCCAACTTTTGAATTTGGCAATGCATTGTACATCCAAAAACCTATAAACATGGTTAGTCTTGGACATGGTTAGAGATTATAAACATGCAAGAGCTAAACGCATTATTAATATCAATGATTCAAGTTAGGGTTATGCATTAATACTTACAAGCAATGTAGTTGCATTATGGGAGGTGACACATTATTACAATTGAACCAGTCTTCTAAATCCTCCTTTTGGATAATAGGATTTACCCTGTACTAAAAAGTACTCACTTCTTCCATGAGAATTTTTTACGAACATGAGGGACGGTGTGCCATCATAATTGTGTGGATGTTCTTCAGGGAACCATCCTTCGAGGGATTTTATAGTGGTGGCTTCATTCTAGAAACAAAAGTCTTTGTTGGTTTAGGATCCTCACATTGATTGGGTAATTTTTCTAGGTTACTAATCCTTGTCTTGATCTACATTAAAACAACCTTAAAATTTATGTATGAAACATTTGTATCAACTGACTAGTAATAGTATATCAATTATCATGTTATAACTTCTTTGTAGGCCTGTTCTCCAAAATATCCACCAAATGAAGGGGCCATTCCATAAAAATTCCCAACGCTCGTCCACCGTTCTTGCCTCAGTTTATAGGATTGGAAGAACCACACTATCTACTCAGACCTTTATCACATTGACCACCACGTTATCATTCACGGAAGGCTTATGACGATGCACTCAAATAGATGTGTACACTTTACCTTCCACCATGATGTAGCTCTCTCCATCAACACGTTCGGAAAGTAGTATGCACAAGTAGTTATACTACAAAATAATACTTGCTAATTTAAAACATTGAATGAAACTTGTTGCCACATGAACAATGTAATATATTTACTCATACCTCCATGTTGCATTGGTTGGTATCAACTAACTTTGTTCTTAGTCGATCGAAGGCAATGGGTGTTAACAAAGTTGAAGACGGGGGTATGGGTCCACTATCATACTCCAGTTGGTCATGTGTTGTGGTTGTCGGAGAAGCACCACGAGAGGGAGTTGGCGGTGTTGGATTAGAACTTGTAATGATTCTCTCCAAGTTAAGTGGCATTTTCATCCCATTCGATTGTTGCGAGACATAAGTCACTAGTTGGCTTGAAGTGGATTTCAAAGCATCAATCTCTCTTTGTTGACTATTTAATGTAATATCAACCTTCGGTGGTTGAGATTTGACAAAGATGTCCTATGTGTAGCAACCATACCGACACCCCGTATCCAACCCGGATGCTCTTTATTGTTTAGTGCAACCCCCAGTATGTCCTTCTTTCCATCCTCTATGAACTAACCAAACTCTTTTTTTTTGTTTTAAGTCCTCCTATAAAATAATCAATAATCAATCTCATTTGTGCGAATTTTGTCTTGAACAAGCATTCATATCATATGAACTAAATCAAATGCAAAACTTACGATTTGTTTGGCAATCAACTCTGCATCTTTGGTGTGGATCCTACCCTCCCTCTTCCCACACCCTTTGTATTCCTTTAGCCATTTCTAAAATCGGGGAACCTCATCTTTCATCATTCCAAGCTCCAATTTGTCATAGACTCTTGCCTCGAACATTTTTTTCATGATTATTCTTGTCGATAGTGCGAAACCTCCACGACTTATTGTATGGTTCATCTTGTTTCCTCTTGAAAGCTCATTTTTCTAGCCATTAGACCAAGTGAAATGCTTAGACCGAAGGGTTCATAAAAAATCAACAATTTGAATTGACTTGGAAAGACAATTCCCCTGCATTTCACCGATGTCAAAATGTAGTTGGTAATGATGTCGTAATGGTTCACTGGTCAATATGCAAAGTCGTAGACATTGTGGGACAAAATTAGTACTTGAACTTAGTTTACCTACGACGTCAAACACTAATCGACGGTACTGATATATAACCCGATTACTACTGTGTCACGTTGCATGTTCACCTAGTGTTACTCATTTTTATGGCAATGATTGACCTTTACGATTCTAAATCAACAACAAGAATACATAACATACACATTCAATTATACCAATGAAACTATAGTCATCCATAAGCATTTTTATCCCACAATAAAATGCATGGATATAATTGAACACTTGTACCCATTGTGTTTATATTTTTAAACATGTTATGTTAATTCCTTACCGATTGTTCATCCACTATTTTTCTTGCAACGAAACCCTTCCAACTAGATTCACTTATTAAATGATGCTTAATTGTTAGGTTGCAATTCTTCTTCCTCCCGAACACGTAATCCCTTGCAAATTTGGTTTTAAAATCTCTCCATCTTTCACCAAAGCGTTGTATGGTCTTCTTTATCAATCTTTCCATATCATCACATTCAATCTCAAAGGCATAATGCATGTCCCTCCACAGTTTGTCCATGTAAGCATCATCAACACTAGGCCACGACTCGTACAAGCAGATATCTACCTTTCTCTTAGTAATCAAATCTATGTAGTTAGACAACCAATGTCTTTCCTCACCTACGGAATTCCCGATATGATCGAACTTCACATGCCATTTCTTGCCTTTCTCCACCATGTCAATCAATTTCTTACAAATTGCCCTACCTCAACTTTGCCTATGTCTTTTCGAGGCATTCAAATCCCCCTTCTTTGGGTCATTTCCTTTTATCGAGGTTAAAAAGAACACCAAAAAGTTTCCATTTATTGGAGTTAACAAGAACACCTAAAAATTTTTACATTCCAACCATTCTAATGAACAATAAATAAACACTTAGGTTTTCATGAGATTGATTACCGGCACAAGAAAATGGTGGAATTGAAACATTTAATGTTATCTCCATATCAACTCACCAATATGAAGAAGTTTCCTCATGTTGTGGACCATATCACTAAAAGAAAAATGACCTATTACTTTACCCCTTTTACCTCAATTTTTTTTGTTAACACCAAATAACCAAAGTAAAATAAATAACCGAGGTAAAAAATTCTTTTACCTCAGTTTTTTTTTTGAAGTAAAAGGTTTTTATTTCTCATTTTTAAAAAACCAAGGTAAATGATAATTTTTTACCTCGGTTGTTATAGGAACCGAAGTAAATAATGTTACCAAAACATGTGTGACCTCGCACATGTCATTTAAATAGATGGACCAATTTTGCATAAATTTTTGTTTGCACCAACATGGCTTCCGATTGACTATCGTAGTCGCGTGTATGTAAAATATTAGAAGAATTTGACGCTATTTGGAAAAAATAAAAACAGGAGATGGTGGCAGTGCGCTTCTCCTCGTTTCGGCATCCCTCTCCTCCCAATATCCCTTCATCATTATTAATTGAGAGGTATGTAAAAGGAAAATTAGGCATTACAGTAGCTAGTAATCGTTGTGCTACAGACACCATAGAAATTAGAATTAACTATCGTTAACGTCCAATACACCCATTGTTCAATGGTTTTTAATCGTAGAATTATAATGGTTTTATAAAATCATGCACAAATCAAGTCTCACATATACATAGTCAATTATATAATGTTCAAATAAGATATTTAGATAATTTGAAAAACAATGTCATGAAAATATCCATACAACTTTTACATAAATTCAAATTTGAGTTGTCTAAGTTCCAACAATAGTGAAAAAACAATAAAATCAATCACCACAAACAATGATAACCTTGAAGACAAATGGGCCCCCAACATGTAGCACCTCGAAGAACAAAATGTCCCCGATGTGTAGGTTGTTTCCCCTAAGGAATTCGCTGAAACCCTTTGGGGAAAGGGCCTTGATCCTACCTTTCCCTGAGTAAGTCATACGCCCCTCTGTTCCATATCACATCAACACTACGTGAGTCTTCTCAGCCGGCAAGAGTGGTATAATCTCACACGAGATGTACTGAGTCACAAATATATTTACTTTAAAAGCATTACCAATATAGGGTTTTTTCCTAAAGTTATGTTGTTTAAGAGTGCAATGAAAATGTGTGATATCTAGAGCCATCGCATGATGCTCAACATCGAACAAAACAAGCTTCGAGGTACGACTTTGTGCGGTGAACTATATGTACAAAAACCAAAAAGTAACTAGTCATCAAATTTATAAAGCTTGAAGATGTGTTAGGAAGTAAATATATATATATGTGTGTGTGTGTGTGTGTGTGCGTGTGTGTGTGTGTGCGTGTGTGTGAATTTGTGAAATACCTAAAAAATTGGTGGATTAGATGATCCTTCGCCAGCCATAAGTACTATATCAAAAGGGAAAATGTTAAGTTCCCTATGGATTGCAACGTGCAAAGCCGGCAATGCCATTGCAAGTGCATGTCGGCCAAAACTAGTGGGATGGCCGGCATGTACATGTGACTTCACAAAGTAGTCATTTAGACCAGCGATAATATTGAGACAAGACAAAATTCACATATGAATAATAATTGTACAATTAGATGCACGTTTACAACATTGGTCACAAATCGTCAAAGCCGAAGAACATCCGATAATAGTGCGACATCACAAACTTAAAAGATAAGCTACTCGAAATAAGAATATGCGACGTCGCACTATAATCGCATGAATCAATTTGTGGATGACAGATGAGTGACATCGCATATATTAGATGAAGTTGCGGGAAGAAACATATACAACCATAAAAAATGAATAATCAACATCATATTCAAGAAAAAAGTCATTTTCCAACATACAAAAACATTGTACCTATGTTTAATTTCAAAGAAAGTGAACACTGTCATAAATCTGAGACAAAACTAGACAGTCAAAAAATCTAAACACGTTCACAGACCACAGATCTGACATTGTAAAGTAAGAATTCAAAAAGTTAGGTGTTAGGAGATAGGAGATAGGTAGGAACAAAACTTTTTCCTGAGTACAGAAGATGAGGAGGAAACTAGAGACTGTTAGAATTTGCAAGAAACTTGTGAGTAAATAATTGAACTGTTTTTCAGGGTCCCCCTATTTATACCCATTTTGAAACGATGTCGTTTTGAACCACCATGTTGTCTACCTCAATATATACGACTTTGCACATTTATCGGTTCAGGCGATATGTTGTCGACAAGTTGGTGACGTCGCAGACTTTAATGGGCCTAAAAATTTCAGCCCACCAAGCAGCCGGTAAAAAGTTTGAGTTTGCTTCAGTAATTTTCCCAACAGAAATTTCGCAACTCAAATTTCTATTTCAAGATTAATTGAAGCAAGGGTTTGGAATATATTTTTTGTTTTGCTACTGATACTAAAATTAAAAATTGGCGCGTATGTTAGGTTAGATACTAGGGATTGATGAATATTAAAATAACATAGCTAACAGCAGGATTATTAAATAAATATTAAATATCATAATACACAAAAACTAATCTTGTGTGAAACACAAATTAATACAATTAATATGAATAGGGAATAACTTCGACATCAAAAACTACAGGGCCA
Organism: Rubia tinctorum; assembly: GCA_032355605.1. NCBI lineage: Eukaryota > Viridiplantae > Streptophyta > Magnoliopsida > Gentianales > Rubiaceae > Rubia > Rubia tinctorum. The sequence continues at coordinate 20,593 of JAULKM010020952.1, forward strand.
CCACCATTGGCGAGCTTGAAGTATAGTGTGTTTCCTATTTCAAGTTGAGTTTCATAACGGAAACCCCTGGTCCAGCACTGCTAATATGCGATCACTCACACAACTATCCAATTAGAGTTAACATTTTTCTGGTTCGCACTGTTAAAGGAAACACAAATGCACTCATCTCCCGGTGTCTCGAGCCTACGGGATCGTTAGTCTAACACTCCCAAGACAACATTAAATAGTCTAGCACAAAATTATACTATGTATGAAATTATTGATTTATCATAAGGCATAACATGGCATAAATCATTCATGAATGTTGAATACAAATCATAGACAAATATTCATAAGACATAGGAAATTGAAAATAGGGTAATCTAAAATCTCACAAAATCATAATCAAGAATACGAATACTACCCCAAGATAATAACTACTCTAGAGACATTAAATCTAAAACAATCATTTAATTTAATAATATAAGGCTAGTACTAGAGAAATAAATTAAGAGAGGGGAGAGCCTGCACTCTTCCTACCTACTAGAAAAGAATTATATTAATGACCAAAACTTAAAACCTAGAAAACTTAATCTAAGGTATAAAATAGATGAGTTTTGGTCCTTAAAAGGCACAAAAAGGGTGGAAACCCCTAACATACACGCATAACACACTGGCATGCCTCGTGCAGTATTACACATGTAGGCCAGCACGACCCATTCAAAAGAGCACGGGGTGTGGACTGGAGGGGCGTTCTATGCCTTTCAGATGGAACGAGCCATACCAAAGGACATGGCCCATCGCCTGGAGCTTTTTTCATGGCTTTTAATGGCCTGGGTCATGCTAAGATGCACGACCCATAAATTAAAGGTTTGTTCCTTCAACTTCTAATGGTACGGGTCGTGCCAAAGTGCACGAAATGTTGTCTGGCCTTATGATTTCCTTGTTTCTCTGAGCACGGACCGTGCTGATTTGCACGGCCCTCAAATTTGGCCTTGTTCCATTGGCATGAGCTATGGCACAGTCCGTGCCAAGTTACACAACCCGTGTGATTCTTCAATTTTTTTGGAATTCTCTCCATTCTTTTAAGCAATTATCTACTACTATGTTTTGACTCATAGCCTTCAGTCTTCTACCATCCATGCAAATAGCCTTCTATAATCTACTACTATCTTTACGAATGGCCTTGTAGAAGCTGTCTGAAGTTCTTACAAGTAATCTACAAATTAATCTCACAAAAAGAATCTAGATACTCGTAAGGATCAAAATCAGTTAGACCTAAAGTAGGCTACAAAATGAAGGATTTAGATACAACAATCGAAAATGGTCATCTAAACCCCTTACGATGTAACTAACCTAAATCTAGAAATCTACCAACCAAAAGGAAATAAAAAAGATGTCAAATGCTTTGGGAAATACATGCATTTGACGTCTCATCACTCTATGTGCAGTGTGTTTACATATGTGATGGAAGCTAGAAGAGGAGTACATGTGAGGTAAAATGAAAATATACCTTAGAGGTTTTTCCTACTTCCTATGTGGTTAAGAATCTCCAAGCATATTTTGAATCTATCTTAGCTATAGTTTTATTGAAAAGTCCTCAATGTGTAAATGTTTCCAAATGGTGTGTATGTATTTCCTAATTTTTCTTAAAAGATATGTGTGGGTGTGTGTCTATTTATGTGACTTTTTCTATTGTGCTAGTCATATTATGCTAAGGGTGTTTACGCCGAGGTTGTTTTTGGAATGTTATCGGTTTTGGGTGATAATGTTTTAGGTTGGGGTTTTATTAGATTTGGTAGTGTTTTACATTTGCAACAAGTACGATTTATAGGGTTGGTAGGTGGGTAGTGGTATGGTTTTCTACTTGTGTCGCATGGCTGGTGTTTATCAAGGCGTACGTGAAACCTTACTAACTTTTCTAGTTTTATGTGTGAATTGTATGTGTTCCAAAAGGGACGAGGTGAGTTTTTGCTTGTGTTTTGTGGTTGGTGATTTTCTTGGCGCATGCAAAGCCATGAAAAGATCCTGCAGGCGCAGTTAAAAACCCGCAGGGTTGCAGTCAAAGATAGATATTTTTTTGTTACTTATGTTCTTACTTCTTTCTACTATAGAGTAGATAGTAGCAATTCCAAGTGTCTTCCACGGGGATAAAGGGGTTTAAGAGATAGCATCACTAAGTTCACCCTTAGGCGTTACCCCAAGTGTGTCTTAGGAATAGCAAACATGACATATGGGATTTGTATTGAGATAATTAGACTAATAACTACTATGAACATATAAATACAGCCGGTATTAAGATATGATTTACTAGACTTAGGGGTATTTTTGTCACATCATTAAATTTATGATCTGATCCAAGACCTCTATTTTCATTCAAGATGTACAATTTTATCTACATGATATATCACACGATGTGGAGAAGTTAATTCCTCGAAAACTCTCACGTTCTATCACACCATGGTTCTTCCCCCTCCTGACAATCTCACCCCCTCCACAGATAGCCTAAGAAGCGCTTACAGGCGTTGACTCTAGCCATCACTACCAGGGTTAATAAGCTTGAGCTTAAAGGTCAATGTCTTACACCTATCGCTATTAAACTCGGTAGTAGGTTGGATCATCGGGAACTCCATTATGGACACCCATCCTCAGCCAATGATGCTTTAGACATCAGTGTCTCATAATAACCTTAAGATTGGCTCAATGCCTAGTTGCTACAAACCAAAACCCTAGCTCTCAAGTAGTGCCCGAACGATACCTGTTGGGATTTTAACAACACCCTGACTAATTACCCGATGCTTCCAAGTTCATTCACGTAAGTATACTAATTATAGTACCACCTAGTAGCTCACAAGATTAATGTTTCCACTTGGTACTCATAAGGCTAAAAACAAGTTTGATAAAGTAACACTCCCAAGCAAAGTTCAAAGCCTAGCACTAAATTATGCATGAATTTAACTGGGTCTACATCCTGATCGCATTCAATACATTAATCATAGAAAGATGATAAAGTTAAAATTAAGCATGATATTTATAGCATGATAAATAGAGTGAATCTCGAAGTCTCTCAAATCAAATGTTAAAACATGCTTGCAAATATCCCCATGTTATATATTACGCTACTATGATCAAGCCTATGACATTCAATTGATTAAATGCCATGAGAATGTGATATGAATAAAGGGAGAGAGTGAAAGGCAAGATATATTACAATTGCGGCTGTCCTTTCTATTTCTTAGAAGAAATTAGTCCTAAATTCCCAAAAAGCCCAACTCTTAAACCCTAGCTGCTAGACGTGCATGGACCGTAACCTGGAAGGGGGTCTTGGTGCCATGGATTGCACTGGTCATGCCGATCTATGCAGACTGTGTCCTAGAGCTTAGTCATGTTCCTTACTGTCTATATTGGATATGCTAGATTGCACGGCCCATGTCCTGGAGTCTTCGTTTCCTTCCTCTGATTGCACGGTCCAAGATGATATTCACGGGAAATATCTTGGAGCTTCCTTGGGCAAGAGTTGTTCACATGGGCCATGCAATATTGCAAGGCCCATGCCTTGTTGCATTCCTCTGGACTTTTGGTTTCCTTCTTCCGCAATCTTTAATCCTCTACCATTTTAAGATAAATGGCTTTCATCTTCTATCAACCATGTAATTTTCCTTCTATTTTCTACCATCCTTGCAGATGACCGTCACTCATGAGTAATCTACATTTAAGCTCACAAAAAGAGATCTAGATTGATGAGAATCTAGAAGCATGTGTTTCCTAACGCATTTAGCATATCTTTTGTTGGCTTTTGTATTGTAGAGTTCTATATTTAGGTGAGTTTATATTACAAGGGGTTTAGAAGGCCATTGTTGGTTTTCTTATCTAAATCCCTCATTTTGTAGCTTATTTAGATCTAATGGATTCTATGTCCCTACGAGCATCTCGATCCGTTTTTTGAGCTTTCATTTGTAGATTGCTCGTAGGCACGTTGGACTGTGTAGAAGGCCATTGGCAAGAATGGTAGTAGAGAGTAGAAGTCCATTCACAAGGATGGTAGTAGACTGAAAGCTACGATCTAAAAATGTGGTAGTAGATAGGTTCACCAAAGTAAAGGAGTCAAAGTCTGCGATACATGAAGACTGACATGGTCCGGGTACATTAACACGGCACGTACCAAACCATCAGCTGAGGAGACTAAGTCATAGTGCATGTCATGTGTTTTTGCATGGCCTGTGCACCCAGAAGTTGAAGACACCGACCTCCAGTCTACACCCCATGACATATTGTTCAGCCGCCCACTCAGAAAATGCTACGACTCCAAATGGAGGACTGCGTGCTTTTGCATGGCCTGCGCCGTTCAGACCACCAGAAGTGTTCTCTAGTCCACGGCTCGAATGCTATTGCATGGCCCGTTCCGACATGGCTGCTAGGGTTTCTAATCTTTTTAGGCTATTCTAAGGCCCATTTCCACCTACTAAATAAGTAGCCACTAGTCTACTTGGGTTTAAATTTGGTCATAATTTTAATTCCTGGATTTAAGAGTAGGTAGAGAGAAAATGAGACTATCTTCTCTCTTCATTTATTTTTCCTATTTTTTTCCTATTACATTGAATCTAATGATTGTAGTAGTTTAATTTCTTGGGGAAATATTTGTATTCATGTCTAGATAATGACTTTGTGAGATTCTTAGATTTCTCTATCTTTATGTCCTATGAATATTTGTGCTTGATTTATACTTCATATTCTTGTAAGATTTATGCTATGCCATGATTTATGAAGAACCCATATATCCATGTGTAGTGTAATACATTCTAGGCTTGTCATGCTATCTTGGGAGTGTTAGGTTAGAGCTATTGTAGGTCCGTAAGTACTAGGGAGATGAGTGCATACATGCTAGCCAGAGAGTACCATCCCAATTGTTAGACTCTAACTTGATTGGCTTGTCGTGTAATAATCATTCACGTTAGGGACGATAGTTTCCCTAACGAAGGGAAACCCCCGGCAAACCACCCCGATAAAGTAGCATAAAAGTTTGTAGCAACTAGGGTTATGATGTAGCGACTAGAGTCGTTTCAACCCTAGAGCCATCACAAAATGCCAAGTCATTTACCTCTCTAGGCATTGGGATTTGTGTCCAAAGTGGAGTGTCTGGAACGTAATGTCCTCACTCTCATATCTAACAGTTTCTACCTATGAAAGGCCTTATTTCCTTAAGCAGTGGCATGTTAGCATTGGGAGTGATATTGACGAAGAAGGAATTGCGGTATCATAAAGGCAACACCTTCCCTAATTACGGAGGTGATGTGTTAGCTTTATAAAGAAGGTGATGAACCTTTGTTTGACAGACATTGGGAATGCCCAACTATCTCCACACCATGTGTTTAGTTAACTTTCAAATTCTAGTGTCTCCATGGACGACCTCGGACTTACCGCAAACTACCCTCTTGTAGTTGGTAGTAAGCACGAGAGAAACTCTATAAATTCTCATCTTTGATCATCTGGCGCTCCACGTGTAAATCATTTTTCTCCTGTAAAAAGGTTGGTGTTATTGACAACCGCGCGGAGTGCGGAACAAATTTTGGCACCGCTACTGGGGACATTAGTTTTTATTTAATTGTTAGCTTGCATGACTAGTTGGTAGTAATAGTTAGTGTTTTTCTTTTTTCAGGTTTAGCTGGTTATTGTGTTGAACTTTTCAATAGTTGTTCTTGTTAGTCCTATAATTTGTTTTACTAGTGAACTGTTGAACTATTAGTGTTTTGCTTCTTGTTTATGGTACACATCCATACCACAAATTTATGAGTTCTACACTATCTACCAGAAAATGCAAGTGGCTGAAGAAGAATGAGAAGGAGAGCTACAAAAGAAGTTCCACAGGAACCAACAATTTGTGTAGAGGTAAAGAGAGGTACTATGGTGGAAGAGTTTAGAGCGATGAGGGACTTGATGACTCCAAATTATGAGAATCAACCCCTCTACATTGTCTTCCCACCTCTTCTGCAAAATGTTACATGTTGGCTCAAGAGTGGGATAATACAATGTTTTCCTATATTTCACAGGATGCCGAGAAGAATCCCAATAAGTACCTATCGGAGTTCCATTTGGTTTGTACCAACATGAAGCCACGGGGGATGTCGGAGAGGATTATAACTTCAGGTAATTTCCCTTTTCGCTCCGAAATGCGGCTAAGGATTGGTTGTACTACCTTCATCCAGGATGTATCACCTCATGGATATATATGAAGCATAGGTTCCTCGAGAAGTAATTTTCCTGCTTCTTAGTCTGCTGGATTAAAGTATGAATATTTGCATGAATATTGTGAGTGATTCAAGCATTTGTTTGAAAGATGCCCTTATCATCTGTTCAAAGAGGAAGATCTCATGTACTCTTCCTTTAAGGGTTTGTGTGATGACGACATACAGATGGTAAATGTCGCGTGCAATGTATCTATAGCAAACAAGAGCCCCAAGGATGCGATGACCTTATTTAAGGAAATGGAAAAGAGTATAAGAAAGTTTGGAACCCGGCCATGAGTGAAGAATTTGGAAGAACCCACTCACTCCCTCAAGCTTAAAGAGCAAGTTCAGCTCTTGCATCAATGATGAAGGAATTCATGAAGGGGAGGAATCACTAAATGAAAGTATACATGATTTTTAGTTTTGACCATTCGACCAACACATGCCCTCAAGTTGTGGATAACTTTGAGGAGGTGAAGGCTTTGGACTACAATGGACGGAATAGACAGTTTGGCAGGGAGTAGCAATAAGATTTTCAAGGGAACCAATGATATGTCCATATTATACGATAATTTTGGGATCTTTTGTGCTCATTTTGGTATGCTTTTGTGCTTTGGATACTCCATTTTACCTTGAAATTCTATTACCAGACTTAAGAGTGACTTTATTGCTCTTATCACTTTTAATAAGGATTTCGTAAGACAAAGTAATTGTTTGAAGATTTGAAGGCCATGAAGACTACATTTTGAAGACAGTGAAGACCTTAAACACCTGAAGAAGGGAAGAGGAGACAACTACACATCGAGCAAAAAGAAGAAAACATGTAAGGGCAGAGTATTCTGGGCGTCGCGAGTCGCAATGCCTGTGTCGCGAGTCGCGACGGTCCTCGGCTCAGATCTATTTTTTGGCATTTTTGTACTATAAATACTCACTACTTTTCTCCTTCTTCCACATTCTTCTTCTCCCGATTCTACAGCTCAAAAACCCTAGTTTTTCATCCTTTCCATCTTTGTTTTATCTTGAATTCATGTTTGATTTGTTATTGTTGTTTAGTATGAACTCTAGTGGCTAAACTTAACCTTGGGAGCAATCGATTAAGGCTTCCAAGCCAATGTCTTGAGATCTATATGTAAACTATTTAATGGTTTTCTATTGTGTATTTATTGTGCTTGAATTTGGTTGTTGAATACATTAATGGTATTGGAAGTTTGATTATAAGAATTTCTTGTATGATTATGTGTTAGGGTTTGGAGAAAGTAGCTAATTCTTCTTTCTTTTGATATGAAATCCAAAAGTATGAATTAGAGCTTCTAATATGGTTGATGATTTGATAAATGCTGGATAAATGTGATAATGTCAAATTCTTTGTCATGTTTATGTTGTGTAGAAAATAAGAGAGGTTTATGAACGTTGAACGTTCTTGACTAATATTGTATAAATGCATGAATTGGTTCAATGCTTAGACACGGTATAGTGTTTGTAATTGTTACCAAGCTTGTTGATTCTTTGTACTTAATGTCATTAATGGGATACTTTTAGGCGTTGAACGACTAAAAGGGTCTTTAGTGAGGTTTAACAAGAGATGTTGAATTCACTCTTGTAAACTACTATCAAAGAAGGGTGGAAGATTTATCTTCACAACAAGTAGATAAATTAGTGAATAGGTTGTAGATTCAATGATAGATAAGAGGTTCGGAAGCGGATATATATTGCCCCCAAAGATTTGTCATTTGTATTTTTTTATCCTTTTTATTAGCTTGTTGCATGATTAGCATAGTTCTTAACCTTGTAGTTGTGTTGTCTTTACTTTCATAACATAGGGAAAACCAACCCAAAACCCCCCTCGTTACATGCTTTTATATATATGTATATATATATATATCAGGGCTTATATCCACCTTTATATGCATGAACCCTTAGGAAAATCCATCTTCTCTGTGGACGACCCCGACTTGACATTATATACTTAATTATAATTAGTAAGCACTTTAGGGCTTAGAAATAGTACATTTGAGAGGTATGGCGACGATCTCCAAATTTTGGTCTCGCTGCTGGGGACAAGGCGTATATTTTTAAGTGTTTGAGCATATTATGTATGAGTATGTTCTAGTTGTGAATATTGGTTAGTTGACTTCTATTTGGTTTTTATTTGATTTTTGTTTGGCTTTGGGACTTATTGTTTGAGTTCTTGGTGTATGGTCCATACTCGATCCTCTTCATAAGAACCCCTACACTATGACCCCGAGTTAGAATTGAACTTGAGAAGGGCTAGGAGGCTTTCTTTGGAAAGTGTGAATAACAACCCTCCTAGTGACCATTTTACGGAATCTTCTACCTCTATGGATCATCACGATGAGTATGAGGAGGAAATTCTGGGAGGAGCACCTCAACATTCTCCCATTCATGGGAGTAACATCCCGTTGAGGCAAATTCCATTGCGGGAGGTTATGGCTCCCAATCTAGAGCACCAACCAATGTGCATCAAATATCTGGCAGTCGGAGCTAATGGGCATTTTGAGTTGAAGTCCAGATTGATACACTGGCTACCATCCTTTCTTGGTAGGAAAGAGGAAGATCCCAATAAACACCTCCTTGATTTTTTTATATGGTTTGTAGTGGGATGCTTCCTGAAGGAGTGAATGAGGAGCTATACATGTTCAAGGTCTTTTCATTCTCATTGCGAGATGCAGTAAGGGATTGGCTCCATTATCTTCCACCCGGGAGCATTACCTTATGGATTGAGTTGAAGAGAAAGTTTCTCTCAAAATACTTCCCGACTTCAAAATCTGCCATCTTGAAAAAGGATATAAGAAACATCATCCAATGGTATGAGGAGTCCTTTTATAACTTTTGGGAGAGGTTCAAAAATATTCTTGCTAGTTGTCCATATCATGGTTATTCGGATGGGGATTTGGCCTACTATTTCTATAATGGTCTTCTTAATAAAGATCAAAGGCTAGTGGGAGGATCTTGTAATGGTTCTCTTGGGAACAAGTTCTCTAGGGAAGCTATAGATATTTATGAGGAGCTAGCCGGAGAGTCAAGAAACTTTAGCTTGAGAGCCGATTTGAGAAAGCAAAATCCCAACAATGCAAGTGCTTCTTCCTACCATGGAAATATTGAAGACCAAGTGTTGACTCTTACTTCTATGGTCAAGACTTTGATGACACATTCCGGGGGAAAACCTCATGTAAAGTCTTGCAATATTTATTCTTCTCCATATCCAACGGATTCATGTCTTACTTTGCAAGACGATTATGTAGAGGAAGTGAGTGCCATGGAGTATCAAGGAGAGAAAGGGTACCAAAATCGGCCTTACATGCGACTAACCAAGTCCACCCAAATCTCCGATATGGGAATGCACAAGGAGGCCAAAATGTTCAACCTTATCATCCTCTTCAACATTAATATCGGTCACCACAACCGCAATAACAAAGGCTTGGTGATGAGCCCCACAATCAAAATAAAAGTTTGTGGATGTCAAAGGAGGAGATCATACAAGTCATTGGGAAGTTGACCCTATATGTGGACAAGGCTGAGAAACACCAAGAGAATACCAACTCTAGCATCAAAAACCTAGAGACTCAAGTGAGCCAAATGGCTCAAATCTTGAATCGAATGGAGGCAAGAGATTCG
>JAULKM010020953.1:0-14213 GCA_032355605.1 Rubia tinctorum
ACATGACCGAGTTTATGGCTTCATTAATAATAAAAAAAATAAACTAAAATGATCACACTACCACATTAAAAAACCCATTGGGAAAAAAAGTATAGTGTTGACCTCCTCAAAATGTTAAACTAAGAAAATAATAATAAATGATATTTGACCTCTTATCAGGACTAAAGCTGTTCAGAAGAAGGGGGGGGGGGGGGGACATGCAGCAAAGTCATCCAAGGAATCAAAGAAGAATTAGGAATTTTTTTCTTCTGATGTGATGAAATTGTGTTTGTGGATGATGTTTTAAGTAATGTTAGTTTATGTTTTTTGGGTTGTTGGTTTTGAATATTTTAGCAAGTGTTGTTTATTTTGGATAAGGATTTTTAGATGATTTTTCTAATTATGGTTGGAAGTTGACTTTTGGTTTTTGAATTCGGGTTTGAAGTTGACCTTTTAAAGTAATGTAGTGATAATTCAAGAGAAGATTTTGATGTTGTAGCTTATTGATAATAATGTTTATTACCATGTTTTAACTCTCATTAGTCTATTTCTAGAGTTATTTCATTAATGCTTATAAATGAAACAAAATGTTTTAAAATTAAAACATCACATATTTTGCAGTTGTTTGGTGTATCAGAAAAAAATGTCACATTTTGTAGTTGTAACTTTAGTATAGTGTATGTTATGTCCCAGTTAAATGATCATTACATATTTATAAGTCATCATAATTTTTAGTTAAAATATCATAGTCCTGCAAAATAAATTTCAGCACTCAAACAAGAAACTTATAGAAACTAGTTAACTTTAAAATGATTCCAATAATAAAACTTTTGTATTACACTAAGTTAAGAAATAATTATTAATTAATTCAAAATCCCCAGTTCTCAAAAATGTATCATCAAATGACAGTAGTGAAACATCGCATAACAGTTGTGAAACATCATATTTGTTCTGTAAGTTCAGAACCCATCCTTCATCAACTTTGGTCATCCCAAATTCAGATGATGTGGGAATTTGGAGTCTTGGACCGAAAATCCTTATTCTGTGGCTTCTTCCTTTCAAGCTCCCCTTTGAACCTCCTACTTTTTTCCCTTTGTTTTTGCTCCTTTTGGATCTTGGACCTCAGGAGCACTTTTTGTTGGTGAATCCTCGACACACTTTGTCACTGATTGTTCTGTTTTGTCTTGAACTTTCATAGAAAGCATCTGACACACTGTAGCTGAATCCCTGTTCAAACCATCCTCTAGTGTTCTACAAGTTTCTCTGTCATCTTCATATTTCAATACTAAATTGTAGTATTTTCTGAGCATTTCATGACTCCGTGGTATCTTACCTTTCATTTCACTCTTGTTCTCACTATTTTGTGTTGATGCACCTCCAAGTATTGTTCCATATTTCCCTCTTTGCCATCTTTGTCTATCTTTTGAGGTATAATCTTCAAGTATGGTGGTGATGTTGCGCAAGTGGAGCACACGAACGTTGTGGAAACACAACAACCCTACTTCTTCAAAGTATTTACAAGAACACTTGATCTCCACTTTACAATCCCTGAATCTCTAATGAACCTTCTCTACCATTGTTTCATTATTTTATGCGTTGACTTTGTATATAGCTTCATAGCCAATGTTGAAGATTTTCCCCACTTTACTCGCCATAGCCAATTTCCATTATGTTTCGAAGTTCTTGAAAATTTTAAGAGTGAATATCTCCCCAGCTTGCTTCAGCAATCCGGGCCCTTCTACTACCGCTCTTGGTTTTCCTATTGATCTACTATATTCCCTGTTTGTCTTTGTGCTTCTCCAAATTTTAACTGTTTTCCCAAAGATTGCCAAAAAATTGTGACAAGTTGGTTGTTTTTGAAGCATTGAAGTTGATTGCTTTGCTGGTACATTCACTAAACCGTGATGACAAATTTCCAACTGAGAAGAAATCCTTGCTTAATTTTGTACATCATTTATCCCGAAGTTTGTACAAGCGTTTGAACCAATCTTTATCCTGCAGGTGGTAGGTTTCTATCATGGAATTCTAGCATCTTTCAAATTCTTCTTCATTTCACAACCTTTCAAACAGTGGTCAAATGTCATTCCAAATTCTTCATCACTCTTTACTTCACTGTAGTGACTAATAGCGTTCTTTTTCAGGTACCACAAACAGAGTCTGTGTTTTGTGTCTTCGAATACATACAAAACATCAATTTCAGTACATCCATCATCAGGCAGTTTATTAAATAGATAATATACTACTAATGTAACATCAATCTTGAATTTAGGATACTCATGTTGCAGTTTCAAAACTAAGGGAAATTGTACATATGCCCATGATGGGTTCTCAAGTGTATAAATCAAGTTGTGCTGATTATTTAGAACATAAAATTATTGATATTACCAGCCAGATAATGATTAAAAAAATTAAAACTATTTAGAACATCAACTGAATAATTTAATAGGCTAGACCCTTTTATATAAACATCCACTAATTCAGGAAAGGGGAAATAACACCGATAAAATATCCCATTTGCACCGGTATTTTTGCCCTCTAAAATACCAGTGCTTAAGTATAAGCGGCGTACCATGAAAAGTTATACGCACCTGTATAGTATACCGGTGCCTATAACTTTCCATGGTACACTGCTATACTTACACACCGGTATTTCATAGGTCTAAACTACTGGTGCAAATGGGGTGTTTTACAGGTACTTTTGCCCCTGGTGACCAATGAAAAAAACTAGCACTGGTTTTACGGGCTCATTTCTAATTAAAATTTTAGAAATACAAATATTTATTAGAACACAAAAATGCACTAAAATATAGAAAAATATATGAATTGAAATCAATGAATACTGAACACTACTAATCAACTAAGGTAGCTAAAACTAACTTGTATCAATCTACACTAATATAAAAAAAGTGCTTATAACCAAGATAGATACATCGATTACAAGAAGTAAATTGCTTTGTAGCAAGTAGTGTTCGAGAAAGTCGAAGACTTGCTTCTGTTTTGATCTCCATATGCACCCTACTTACAGAAAATGCCAGCACTCCAAATTCATTAAAAACTTGATTGGAAAATTTTAAAGGAGTAACACCTTGATATAAAATTAAGAGGAGTTAGGTGAAATCCCCACACAAAAAATATATACAGACTACAAATAAGAAAGGCTTACCGGTGAAGAGCACGCCGATGAAGTAATTGAAACTTCTAAAAATATTTGAACTTAGATTGATAACAGATGAATCCTACAAATCAGAAACGTTTGAGCAATGAATTTCTGAAAAATAATCACACTAAAAAAAATACACAAACACAAACTGAGAGAGCTGAGACCAACCTCATTCGTAGCGGATGACACACAAATGAATGCTTATGAAGACAACACAAGCAGATGATGGTGAAAATAAAGCACGAAAGTGAAAAAACCATTTGTCTTTACTTAGCACTTTCCTTAATCTCGTAAAGAGTTTCTTCTCCTATTTTTGTAGACCTTGCCCCTCCCTCTCTATGATTGATCCAACATGTGCTTATTCTCCTGCAACTGCTCTGAAAATTAAAATGAAAAAACACTTTAATTACACCTAACTGCCATTTAGCCACCAATAATCACAAATTTTAACCAGGCCTTCTCTAATTTCTCAATAGCTAAGTAAACCCAAAATTTTAAGGGATTATGTACGAAGGTATGAACGCAATAAAAATATAAAACTGTGAGAGTTTTTCTCTTGCTGAAGAGGATAATTATGGTAATGGATAACACAACTCCTACTTCAGCATCGCTTGACCCTTAAGTGCGTGAATGAAGAAAATGAAAAAGAATAATCAATCCATAAGAGCATAAAGCAGAAAAAATATTCCAAACATAAACCAGAAACAAATCAATTAACCAAGTAGGAAAATGCAAAGATTAAATTATCCTAATTAGATCTCCAAGAACATGATATGAATCTACCGTACCTTGTAATAAGTAGTGCAATTTTATTCAAATACCCCCTTATCAAACTCGTACTTCACATTCTACTGTCAAATTGCAATGAAACAATTTATAACTTAATCTTAAAAAATTCCCAAACTGGTAATAAAAAAAATCCATCAGAATAAAATGAAAAAATCACAGTCACTGGAGTTTAATTGAAATGAGCAGAGAAAGTGGTAAGAATGCGGTCCACTCGGGCTTTGGTGATGTTGATTTTTTCATTTACGGTATCCTCGATTGTCCTCCGAGTTAGTAAGGCCCGCGAATTGAATATTCCCTTCTGCCGTGGATTGATTACGTTATGCTAACTCCAATATTTCAAAATTTTAATCAATCTCTCCAAAATTTTGAATGAAATTTTGGAAAATACTTTTTTCCTCCATAACCTGGAGGCGAAAAATCACAAAATTGAAGATACCAGTACACTATTAAATAAGAGATACGTGTTCAAAATTTGGGCTACAATGGGTGAACAATAGCCCTTCTAACATATTTATAGAAAATTACACCATGGCCAAAAAAATCGTTACAACATTATTCTTCTATGAAAAATACACGATTTTTGTTATTCTTGCATAAATATAGACATAGAAAATAAATTAATTTTTTGGTGAAATTTTGGAAAGTGCTAGTATATGTTCTAAAGTAACTTAGAGTTGATTACTTAGAAGTAAGAAAGGAAAATCGTAAATAATTACGGATATGTTATTGTGCCCGATTGTTGATAAGTATTATGTTACAGACTTGGAAATACAATGGGGGTTTATAGGGTAGCATCACATTCGAGAGGATTTAAATTTGGATTTACGATTAAAGTTTTTACCTTTCGCACTTAGATCTCTCTGAGAAAGTCGGAGTTGTCGAATCACGAAATTGGTGAAACCAAAATGTAATTCAATAATATAAAATTGCGAATTTGCAATTTGGGTATGTATGGGTGAATGAAAGTTCCTCTAAAGTCAACATTTTTTCTTCTACACAATCTTTGAAAATTACATTATGGCTAAATATTGTGTTACCCTATCATCAATTGCTCCAAAACACATGATTTTTGTTATTCTTGCCAAAATTAAGAAATATTAAATTAATTAATTTTTTGGTGAAATATTTGAAAGCGCTAGTACATGTTCTAGAGTAATTTAAAGTTGATTACTTAGAATAAGAAAGGGAAATCGGAAAGAATTGCGGATATGTTCTTATGCCTGATTGTTGATAAAAATGGGATTGGGTCCGGGTCTAAAATATTAAGACCCAGACTCGACTCAGACCCAACCTATAGACCCATATTACCCTAACTATATATGTTATTGAGTAGGTTTCCTGACAGGCGGCCTGTCCATATGTTTATGGTCATGCCACTTTTTTTACCTTATACACTCCATGTGTTCAATTATATACTAAATTTAGAATATAAAAAAATAATTTTATATTATGTATATTTTATATTTTCAAATTCAAATACACATTATTATTTATTTTAACTTTTAAAATACAATATTTAAATTTTATAAAAAAATCAACATTTAAGGTAAAAAGTACAGTGGACTGTCCATAAGTTTAAGAAAATGCCGCCTTTCTTGAGACATTCTCCATGTTATTTTTCTAATTTCTAAATTACTTTCATATTTTCTTTGTATTTTTATTTTTAATTAAACAAATAATGTGTATTGTATATTTTTTCTTGAGAAATTAACTCATGTCCATATTGAACTTGAATTATTTGTATTTAAAATAATACATATTATATTAAGTGAAGAATTTGTTTTTAGAAAGTTAGAGCAATTTAGGACCTGTTTTGGAATCAAGACCCATTTAGACCCATTGGGTTTGGGTATGGGTATCAGTCTATGATTTTTAGACCCTACGGGTATGGGTCGGGTCTTGGTCTTATTGGACCCGACCCAGACCCGATTCATGATCATCCCTATTGGGAAGCGCATGCTAAATACTTGTAAGTTGCTGCAGGTTTGAGACCTGCCTTTTCCACAGCTTTGATTGCTCTTTCTTTCTCATTTTTAATTCTTCTTTCACTATGCTGCAGGTACTTCCATTCAGATCATGTACACTTAAGGTTATGCTCAATGAAGTGGTGCTTGATTTCACAGAACTTCTCATGAACAAGCTTCATCCTGATATGAGCTTTGTATCATGTTCTTATCACTAGAAATTACTTTGAGTTTCTTTTTGTTTTTTGTCTGGCTGTAGAATAGGTGTAGTTTTAGTTCTTGAAATTGACTTTCCTACATGAGCATGTGAAATATTTTTTCCTAATTACTCCTTGGTTACACTGTCTTGTTGTTGACTTCCTTACACAAAATCCAAGCACAATTGCATGTGCTCGATACAGTTTTTCAAGCTCTTCCCAAGTTCTTGCTCTTACTCTCTGTGAACACTCCCTTGCATCTATCAGCAATAAATTAGGAAAATCAATTGGCAGATCTTTCAGTAAAATCATAGATCACTCAATTTGTTTATAAAATCACAATACTTTATTAAAACATCAACCTGTATAATAGCAACATCACGTAGCAGTATATGCAAGTCACATTCTGATTCACAATTTGAATATTGGTCATCCATGCCATCATTGAGCATCCAATTTCATGATTGAGCATAAAAAAATCACTCATTATGTTTATAGCATCACACACTTGTTCTAGAAACTAATATTCATAAATAATTGACATCAGATATACAAGGATTAGACACATCCATTAAAAATAAATATCTATACAAGTAATATCACATAACTATTTATTCAGGCCACATTATGATACAGATAGACAACAATGGGAATTGTCTATATATACTGGTACAGACCATCAATTGTCAGCCTCAAAACATTCGAGAGCAATATGTGTTGAAAGATCACTCTTCATCAAATCATTCACAAGCATTATGAGCCGTAACATTCGCAGGCAAATTAAATTATGTTTTATATGATGAGCCCGGTATTTAAAACTTACCGTTTGGACAACTTTGTTCGATTTCACTGATTTTGTTATTCACCACAGTAGTTTGGCATTCAATGTTCAATAGGCATGTTGATGGATCTTCAGTTTTTCTATCATTTTCTTCGCACATCAATTGATCTTTAGATATGCAAAATATATGAATGTCACAAAAATTTATTGTAGATTTTTCAACAAACTAATTCAGATTTGTAGTTTTGAATGACAAACTTGATTGTTTGTTAATCGATAATGTTCATCATTTTTTCAATCCTGATCGCAGATTTTGAGTATTAGATCTTTGAAGGTTTTGGAGCAATGGATTAAAGGGGTTGTGATTGGTTGAAACTCTGACGAATATTTGGAAGCATGTTTTTCGTGTTGCGCCTCCTTCAAACGCGGGTTTCCGTCCACTTTTTTGTTATTAGCAGGTTAGTCCTCCTACTTTTTTGTGCATTTTTAATTGGCATCGAGAATGAAATAATTATGTTAGGACACCGAAAATAGTTTACCCTTTGCCTTAAATTACTATAAGTTCTTGGTCTTACGCTAAGAACGTCTCGCAAGAAATGGACTCGAGTACTAGAGATAGAAGTAGTGTTCATATAACTGGAATTCGGTTGGATTCGATTAAGCATTCAGATATAGAGAAGGCAACATTAAAAAATACTGGACATGTAATTTCAATATCATGCAAAATTTGATTAAAATACTTCCTCTGATCTAACTCTTTTTGCAGAGAGAGGGGGTTGAGTTTTTTTGGTTTAGGAAAATGTCTTAAATACCCTTGTTCTTCAACCTTATGCAAAGATCTCTTATCCTTCTTCCGCCGCCTGCCTTCTCCCATCGTCTCTTACCTTCTTTAACCCATTTGACACCACTAACATCAGGCACCACCACCACTAATCATCTCTAGAGAACCAGTTAGGTAATGAGCGTAAGCGCGTCTCCGTCAAGGATCGATTTAATTTTTTATAAAATATGTTGAAATCTCCCTTCTTTGATGGGGGAATGGAAAAACAGGATGTAGTGGTGGGGAGAAGGCAGAGGAATGCGAAGAAGGGGATGGTGTGAGAGCATGGAAGAATATTTCGTGGCAGGGAGATGCAGGAGGAAGGCAAAGGAGGGGAGAGTGGTTTTGATTGATATTATTTTTCTCATAGGCTTAGAGACAAAACAGGGATGAGAAATATATTGAGAGTGGTGGGGAATGTTAGGACCCAAGAATACTGTGTAAAATTTAATTTTTCTACGGGTGATATATATATGACCTACTCAGTCCTAGTCAATCAAAAGTAATTAGCAAAACACTGGCTTCGCTGGAACAAATCGGTTCGATAAATATGCAAAGGCTAACCATGCCGCTTCGCCCCGAAGTAACCAATCCCAAAAATAACAGAAACTACTACTCGCTATATACCCTCTGTTAGACCACGATCAGCGCAATATACGGGCTATGATCACAGGATCAAGGCCCTAAAGGTAGAGAAAACCAGACAGAGTAAGTGACTTTTACTCCAGAAATGCACAAGAAAGAATATCACTAACTTGAGCATTGAAGCTTCTACCCTGGGGAATTTTGCTGGTACTTGAAGTGACTAGACTTTCCATAGCTAATTCTGGGAACTATTACTACTCAGAAGGATTTCCCCACATCAGTGGTGCCATATGTGGGGGTGTTATCTTTATTTTTGGGTTTTAGTAGTCCTTGGGAAAGGCTAGAGCTCATTCTAGAGATACCACATGCACAATATACATGAAGAGGAAACAAATAATCCTCACACTCGAAGGAGACAGGAAGTAGAAAACTAGCTCACCAGGCCACAGAAGCTTGCAACAACGGTAGCTCTGTGCAAACATAAGTCCGTTATGCTAAAAATGACATGCAATAAACGTACGGTCCTATATAACAATCAATTATTTGTGAAAATGGATACATAAGCGAAAAGACTCTACAATTTATTTTACATAAAGGACAGCACCATAGAGACCTTTTTGCAATGAAAATAGGCCCACCGAATCAATAATAGATGGATAAAAGATTAAGTTAGTAAACCCAGGTGCAATCATACTCTAATTAAGTGATTAGATTGATAGTTTACATGAGATATTAAAAATGATGACAAGCGACTAAAAGCTCAAATTACACAATACGTACATAGGTAGAAAAACACAATTATAGGGATAGAACAATGAGGTGTTATCAGATAAAGGGTCACGGTTCGCAAAATGCATCCCGAACCCAAATTAGAACAACTAAAATGGCACGCTCAGACCACTCATTAGCACCCATAAAGTACGAGGACCTAGTGGAAAAAATCTAGTAACAACACCCGAGTAACTAGCCTATTAGGAACAAAAAAATATAACCCAAACAGAATTAGTAAGTGAAGCGACATTAGCATCATTAGAACACCACCGGTAGTAAAAATAGAAGAAGGGATGAGTCATTTCATAATCAATAAAAAATTCATTTATCTTAGATCCAAACAAAAACTAAGGATTATATCAAAATTTATTGCCTTACTACGAAGCTTCCACTAGGAAGAATTACAACATATTATTTACGAACCTATTACATAGATAAATAGTTACTTAACTACCTAGTTGTGTGCTAGTAAGGCCATAAAGGCCCTAAGGAGAATAGTTAAATTATGATCACCCATTATTCCACTGCACCCTCTCTATTTCTCAAAGTGCCCCCCATGAAAAGGCACCATCCTCTTCATTAAGTAGAGCAGGTGAACTAGAAAGTAGCAACCGATCACTTCACTAGTACACCTAGTCTATCCCATATCCTAGTCAAACGAACTCGTGAAGCCACTCCTCCGTCACGACTTCGTCAACTAGGTAGCCCATCTTTTTTTCTCAATCTCAGCATCGCAAGTATGGGCATTCCCTTCACATTTTTCTTCCTTAATTCTGCACCCAATGGCCTTGCGGGTGGAGTTTCGACATCATCCTCCACCCCAATCTCATATTTGCTAATCTTACTTTCCATACTGTGGAAAATCATAAAAAATTGATATGCAACTGATAATGAGAATTCTAGAAAAAAACTCTTTTATGATTAGAAAACTTATGACAAGGTTTAAGGATGAGACTGAATGCCTCCTCTCCATAATAATATTAGAATTCTCAACTTTCTCTCTAGCACTAGGTGAGAAAAACCTCTACTATTTGTCCTTCCAATCTGAAATTTATTTCTTGATAAGGTAAGTCATCATTGAGTCTGCCTCCCTATGGGAAGATCGAGAATAGAAATCGTTGGAAAAATAAAAATATAAAAAATCAGGAGAAAATGAACGAGGAAAGAGTGAAG
This sequence comes from Rubia tinctorum, assembly GCA_032355605.1. Taxonomy (NCBI): domain Eukaryota; kingdom Viridiplantae; phylum Streptophyta; class Magnoliopsida; order Gentianales; family Rubiaceae; genus Rubia; species Rubia tinctorum. The sequence goes on from JAULKM010020953.1 coordinate 10,220, forward strand.
GGAGGAAAGTAAAGTAGAATGAACTCGAGGCAGATGAAGAAGGAACATGAGTGGGTCTAAAGGGGATCTTGCACAGCTAGATGATAAATCTTAGTAAGAGCAATGAAGAATCATTTTAAACACCAAAAATGGAGGGTGAAGAGGCTAAGATAGTACAATGAGATCAAGGAGGAAGATGTAAATAGAAAATAAAAGGGAAGCCGAGTTAGGGTATTAGCTGGGGAGAAAGAGAAGAGGAAACAGAGCTAGAAGAGCAATCGAAAATAGTAAATCCTAGAGATATGTAGTTGGAGATAATAGAACACAAGAGGTGAGATACTTTCAACCGTGGAGATTAATTTTTTTTAAATAAAAATAAACCACCCGTAGGTGGGGGGTTATTATTAGGTCCCCAGCCTTTAATAACCAGAAATAGAGAACAATCAGTTTGAAGCCCAAAATGGCTAAGCCAACATGGTTGCCTTCAAAACCTAATATGAAACTAATTCTACAATTCTAAACTATACATATATGATACAAAAGTGATTAGGAGATGCGATTTCAAAGCTAGTAATCTCCACCCCTCGTGTTGATTCCTAACTTTGGCCAGGTATCTCCACATATCAGATGTACTCCACATATCAGCATGGAATTTGCATAACTTTGTGGATTTAATGTGATGGTTGTAGCAGGCTTTAGACTTTCCAGCCAGGTTCCAATTTTAGAGTTGCAGCAATGTATCAGAGGGAGCCCTTGATCTTTGCAGCAGTGAGTGACTCAAAACTTTGAAAGTAGCACTAGTGTAGTCTCTGCAAGCCATTGATCATTAAAGAAGTGAGTGAAACAAAATCTTAAAATGATAACATGATGGATCAGTTAGTGCTTGTGGCAGTCCTTATACTTGGAACGTCCTGTTTATCTAAGAAGATATGTCCTCTTATTTCATGTTTTAGGGAATTCCTGCTAAAAACTACTTGTAAGTCAGTGTGTAGAGCCATTTTTGCTAACCTATCAGCTGGAGAATTAGCTTCTCTCTTAATATGAATCAGAGAACAATTAGTTTCAGATATGATGGCATTAATTCGGAAAGCAATATGGTACAGTTTCCATGGTGCCTTTAGGGGATAAAAATCATAATTAATAGCCAACATACAATCCGATTCAACAATAAAAGTAGTAGAAAAAGACTTCCCTAGAGTTAAGCCCTCTTCTATTGCTAATAATTCTGCATGAAGACTTGAGATTGCTCTTGATCCTTTGATCTCAGCATGTACCATATCACCATAAGTATCCCTGCAAAGAATAGCCAAACCACCAGAAGTTTCTGATGCCTCCCATGAGGCGTTTGTGTTTATTTTAAACCCATAGCTAGGTTTAGACCATTTTATCACACTAATTGCTGGTTTATGTGGGGGTTTTAGTACTGGGATAAAGCTTTTTTCATACCATGTAAGATCATGCTGGTTATGTGAATGGATTGGCTTACAGAAGAAAGCCAAAAAAGATCATTTGTGATGGTTTTTTTATATGTTCCATGTTTTGTTTTTTAGCATCATAGATAAAAGAGTTTTTTGATTTCCATAGTGCCCAACAGATAAATGATGGCATAATTCTGACCAGCTCAGTGTGAATTCTTGTTAAACCTTCATAAGTCCACAACATTGACAACGTATCCCAAATATTGGAGAAATTTTGATATGGAACAACCAGATTATTCAGCATGAAATTCCAAACATTCAAAGAAAATTCACAACAATTGAAAAAGTGATTGATTGAATCTGAATTGTTAGCACAAATATAACATCTCAAAGCCACATATGTTTTCATGTATTTCAATGTGTCATCAAAAGGAAGAAGGCTATTCAATAATTTCCACATGAAAATACTGATTTTTCTTGGGATTTTAGAATTTCAAATCTGTTTTAGAGATGTAGAAATCCCTATTCTTAGTCTCACTAATTCATATGCTGATTTGAAAGTAAAATTACCATCTAATTGAGGCTTCCATATTAATCTGTCCTCCATATCCTCAATCTGAGAAGTGAAACCTGGTTGGGTAATAAATTAGCTATTGTGGGTAGGAAAAGGGATTTATTGCTGATGAATTGGGAGATGCTGCAATCTGAAGGAATAATTGTTAATTCCTTGTTGCACATATCTGAAAGAGGTCCATTATTGGTCCAATTTGAGTCCAAAAAATTAGCTCTTCCATGTCCATGAATGACCATTGAGTTAGCTTGAGCAATTTAGTCAACACTAAGAATTCTCTTGTAATTTGGAGATGTTCTATTCTATGTTAGAAGTTCCCACAGGAGCTATGACCACAAGGTTTTGACTTGTTGAAATTTCCACCACAACTTTATTGAAAAAGCTTCAATAATGTGGTTTATATTCCTCCAGCCCATCCCATTCTCATTATGTGGAAAACTTATCCTTTTCCAGGATCTCCATGCCTTTTCTGTTTCCCATCATGTTCCCCCCAGAAGAAATTACTCATTTTCTGAGTAAAAGTCTTAATTAACACTGTGGGGGGTTTCATAACAGCCCATATGTGTTGTGGGGTGGAAAAAAGAACTGATTGCAAAAAGGTAAATCTGCCAACAACACTCAACCATATATTTTTCCGGTTGAGAAGTTTGTAGTAATAAATCTCCCTTAGATTATGGAAATAGGCACATTTAATCCTTCCCTGAAAGATAAGAACCCCTAGATATGTGAAAGGGAGTGAACCCTGTGACATATTTAGAACTGAAGCTAGTGAGTAGCATTTTTGCTGACATAGAAACTACTTTTCTGGTAGTTAATCTTTTGTCCTGATGCTATTTCAAACTTTCCTAGGAAAGCTGTCATCCTAATGAGGTTGAGCCTGGTTGCCTTAATAAAAATGATAGTGTCATCAGCATAGCTTAGATGTGAGCTAGGGATGACACAGTGTGGCAGTTGGTAAGGCTGGATTTTACCATTTTAGTAAATGAAACTAAGGCTTCTAGAAAATGCCTCTGTGAAGATGTTAAATAGGAAAGGTGAAATGAGATCACCCTATTTTATCCCTCTAGAAGCCTGAAAAACACCGTGGTTTTCTATTAATTAGAATGGAGAACCATGCATTGGTAATGACATTCATAATGTTCCTAACAAAAGCTCGATGGAAACCAAACTTGAGTAAAATTCAATTAAAACCCCCCAACTGAATCTATCAAAAGCCTTAGTAAGGCCAAGTTTGATAATACAATTAGGATTTTTTCTCTTTAAATTCAGAATTCTCATGATCTCTTGTAAGTAGAGATTACATTGTCAGAGATTTTACTGTTTTTCATGAAAGCTGTCTGCTGGGGTGATATAATGGCTGGCATTAAGGGTTTTAACAACTCCATTAAAATCTTTGATAGAATCTTGTTGACCACATTAGACAAACTTATGGGTCTATAGTCATTAAAGGTAGATAGAGTCACCTTTTTTGGTATCAAGGTACTAGTAATACCTCTTGGGATTTTTGTACCAGATAGAAAATCATTTGTGGCTTCTAGAATATCAGATCCTACAATGTCCCAACATGCTATGAAGAAATTAGTGCTAAATCCATCTGGACCTGGAGCACCATTTTGGTTCAGACTGAAAACAGCTGCCTTAACCTCATCTAAGGTAGCTAATTTTATATGATTGGCATTCTGATCTTCAGTGATCAATTATGGGATGTGGTTTAGGAATGGTTTGAAGAAAGAGCCAGCTGTGATATCCTGGTCGTCAGTAAGGTGGTTTTTGAAAAAACCTTCGGCTTCCGTGCCAATCTGAGAATGGTTATCTAGCCATACCCCTTGTGAGCTTTTAATTTTGGTGATTTAGAACCTAGATCTTCTCTCTTTGACTGTCTTGTGAAAGTAAGCAGTATTTTGGTCACCTCCTGTGATCCTATTTTTCTGCTTCCATAAATGCTCCTCTTCTTTTAAGGTTCTTAGCAGGTTTGCCTTAGCTCTATTGAGACTGATGTAATCAGTTTGTGATTTAGAGTTTTGGA
>JAULKM010020964.1:0-14212 GCA_032355605.1 Rubia tinctorum
GCAAAATAGAGTCTTCAAAGCCTAAAAGTCCACCAAAATGAGTACAAAAAGATCCCAAAATCACCATATAAAATGGATGCATCACTGCTACTGCTTTTTTAGGCCAAGTGGCATCTTCACATGGAAAAATATTCCGAAGATTTTATGAAGGCCATTTTTTCTACGTCTTCTAGGTTCATCAATATATGGTGATATTCCTTATACGCAATCAAGAAGGCCAGGACTTCATATCGTAAAATTGCTTCAACTAGCTAATCAATTTTAGGCAAAAAGTTACAGTCATTTGGGCATTACTTATTTAGATCAGTGAAGTCTATGCACATTCTCCAACCCGCGTCTGCCTTCTTTACCATTAATAGATTTTCTAACCATTTCAGATAGATTACTTCCTAACCTGGAGCAATGGTGTTACTTCCTCTCCGATGGCCTTCTGTCTATCACTAGCGAAACTTCACTGTTTTTGCTTGATTTGATTGGATTGAATGAGTCACTGATATTTAGAGAATTGGTAGCGATTCCCAGGTCAACCCCTCCCATGTTTTGTACACTTCATGCGAATGTATCTTTGTGACTTCGCAGGATCTGTACAACCTTTTCTTTCTCAAGATTTGGAAGATGTTTTCCTATTTTGACACACTTAGAGATGTCTTCATCATCCAAAATGATCACTTCGGTATTTTCTCCCAAATCGACTAAAGGATCAGATTGCTTAAGCAAGGCATTATCTGAGATAGTGCTAACCATTTTTTTTGCTCCACGTTCTTTCTTACTTTTATCGCAATAACCATACACTTCCTGGCTATTTGTTGGTTTCCTGTTATTGTTGTGATTCCCGCTAGAGTCGGGAACTTCATTACTAAGTGGTACGATGACCATATTGCCTTTGTTGTATTCATCCAAGGCATACCGATGATGGCATTAAATGGACTTGGTGAGTCCATGACTACAAAATCAAAAATAATAGTACAGTTTCTATCATTTTTGCTGAGTGTAACAGGCTGTATGTTGCCCAAAAATGTCTCCTCCCGTTCCGTAAATCCTACGAGAGAGAATGTGGACTTTTTTAATTCAGTGCGCTTGAACCCCAAATTATGAAAGCAATCCACTGCGCTCCCATTATTCACAATCACCCTATATATGAACTGTCGCATTTCCAATCTTAGAGATAATAACCATTAGGTCATTGTAAGGTGAAGCGTTGGGAACTACATCCTCTTCGCTAAACGTGATTATCTCGTCCAACCAAAACATTTTGTCAGAAGGCTCTTGTGGTGGTGAATACCTAGCCCTGGATTTCCATGCATTATTCGATAGAGAATCAGTTAATCTATATATTGATAGGATTACTCTTTCTGGAGCCTCACTCACGATGCCTTCTTCATAATCTACCATTGTTGTCATCTTCGGGCTCTTTCTCTGTATGTTAGCTGGGGTTTGGTTCTTAGCTATAGAGCTCCCTACTTTGTTGGCTTTGTTGTATTGGTTTCCTATATCTTCTCTCTTGTACTGGCTCAGATAACCATTCCTCAAATTATCTTCTATTTTCCTTCTTAAATCTCTGCAATATTCGATGGCATGGTCATGGTCCTAGTGGAAGGTACAATAGTATTATTTGGATATCTTTTTTGGAGGTGCTATCATTGGTGTAGGTTCACGAAATAACTCTTAGTTTGCCTGCCAGATTTCTCTTCGCAATTTTGTCAGAGGTGTCTCTTGTAACTGTGTAACCTGCATTCCTGTTTATCTTCCCTTGAAAGGGGTATTTCCCTTCCCTTTCTTTACAGAACATTATTTTGCATCCTCAACTATTCTTTTCTTGCCTCGCTCCCGCTCTATCCTGTGGTTATTCGCCTCTTCAGTTTGCATATATTGTTTAATTATTTTTTGCAATTTCCTTGGGTTTTTGGCCTTGTTCTTTGTGAGTTCCTTAAAAAATTATCCTGGTCACATGCTCTCTTTCAATGCACTCAACAAGGATTGGAAAGACAGATCTCGTACCTACAAACTTTCAGTGACAACCCTAATATGATATTTCACAAGGCTTTCATCACTTCGTTGGGATATATTGTTTAGGACTGCTATCATTTTGGTAAAATTCTGCTTCTGGTATAAACGCCTAAAAAACAAATCTAACAAATGTGCCCAAGAATTCATGCTTCCACTCTATAAGTCTTCGTACCATGTAATCATTTTTCCCGATAAGAAGATGTGAAAAACTTTGAACACCAATTCGATGTGCGAATTTCAAAATATCATGATGTTTCGATAGGAGCAAGAATTCCTTTGGGTATGTGGTTCCATCAAAATTTCAACATGTAAAGAAGCTTAAAGTCCTATGGCATCTTGAAATCACGAAGATGCAGTGTCAACGGTGATTTATCTGCATCATCGTCTGCCACTATATCTCTTAGCTCATCCTCATTCTTAAGGATCTCATGCCATTGACTTGGTTTTTTACTTATCTTTTAGGATTTTGCCTTGAGAGTGGCTAAAAGGTTATTATATAGACCTTCTCTATTCACTTCTAAGAATTCTGCAAACGCTCCTCTTTCTTTTTCTTGTTTTGTATTAGAATACTCTGTTTCCTCTTCATCATCCTCCGTGAATTCTTTTCTTTGTTCCCTTTCTCTACTAGAGATATATGCTTGATCTTGGCTAGGATGCATGCTTTTGTGGTGTCCAGATGTTTGTTCTGGTGTTTGATGGTTCTGGTTTTTCTCACTTATTGTGAACACCATTGTTTACTTGAAGGACTTTAAAACGAAAAAAAATCCCGTCCCCACAGAAGGCGCCAAATGATGTGGTAATCCAAACCCAGCAAAGTAACAGTTATTCACCTGGAAAATTTTCTCCTCCTGCAATACAGATCCCGAAAGTAATTCCAAGGAAAACTCTTCGATGATCAAGTCAGTCTTTCCTTCAGAGAACTAGAATTTCTCAGTTTAATCTCACTTACCTAAGCCAGTGTTGCTCTCCTTGTATTTATAGGCGATTGTAATATTGGCTCCACTATACCAGGGTTTAAGCTAGTGGATTTTTTCGTGTTTGAATCGTGGTCACTGACTGAGTCTTTTGGACATAGCTCTGCCTTTAACAGTCCATAGTTAACATTAATATTGGGTTGGACGTTTGACATTCTGCCTTCATTTATTCTTGGTTGAATATTGGTTGAATAAATTAAGCACAGATGTTATACTTAAAATTAAATTTATTTACTGTAAAAATATAAAATATAAGAGGTTGAGTAAGTACAAAGATATAGAATTGAAAAAGGCTTACTTTGGGTCAGGATGCCATTCATAAAATAGATTTAAAAAAAGAGGAAGAATTTCGTCAACAAACTTTTATCCTTCTCTTCAAGAGATAAAAGAAATCACGAGCAAATATGTGAAATCATTATAACTAAGTATGGAATGTCTTGATAGCATATTAATGTAGTTTTTAATTAATTTTTTATTTTAATTTTGAATTTAGACAATGAAATTTTAATATAATTTCCATTGCATACTTTTATTTTTGAAATATTTTATTGACTCTTTTACAATTCTATTCATGCCTAGGAAATAAAATAAAATAATATTATTTTATTTCAAATAGTTTTTGTTGCATGTGGAGATTGTTGACTTGATAATATGAAGATTGTACTATACGATCAAACCAAATTAGATGCGGAATACATTTTATACATTTGAAGTATTAAATGAGTAGACATCAAGCAACTTGCTTCCACAAGCTACCGCTGCTTAGAAGTTGCATACGTTGGTTTTGCAACACAGGTAAGTAACCTTGCTAGTATTTATAAAATTTTAAAAGCAAGTCCAACAACAGTACCGTTGGAGATGTTGTCACGCACAAGAAACCAAACGGGTGCAATATAGGATTTTTTTATTGATTTTCATATATTTACAGTGGATTCCTACAAAAATAAAAATAAAAAAAGAAATAGACGAAGGTTTGTTGAGAGCTTAATATGCATCACACACATAATGCCTTCCTTCAATCCTTCGCAAACTATTAATATCATCAGGCTCTTCTTTGACATGGCACAACTGGTTCATTTTAATAGGGCCCTGAATGTTTTGGGACCCCAAAATTTCATTATTAGCTATTATATATTTTTTATTTTTAGAAAATTAAACCTGATCCTTCTGCACGTCTTTTTCCTTTCTCTTTCCAACTTCTCAGTTCTGCATCTTTACAAATTGCACGTTGATTATTGAATTTTTTTGACCAAATCATTCAATTTCTTTTCCAATTTCTAAGTCTACATTCAATTTTGTAAATTTTCTCCCCCCATAATCACTCCTTTTTTCGTGAATCTCAACTTGTAGTATTATTGATATTTTATTTAATAGTAAGAAAGTAGTATTATTAATTTATCGTTGTCTTTATATATTTTTTTATTGTTGTAATATACAAATAATATAAATTTTATTTGATAATTTTATGTTCATGTATCTATGGCCCTCATTTTTTACTTTGCATAGGGCCTCAAAATTGTAAGAAACGGCTTTGAATATCATTCCCTGATTCCTAACGACTAACTGCCTATATTCTGTTGGATTCTGTTGCCAATAATAGTTAGAACTCATAGCTTTCCAGGTGTTATTGATAATTGAAGATGCAAATTCAGCTCCTGCTTGCCCAAAACACTAATCTGCTCTTAGTCTAATTGGGCTGCCTAACAAACTCCTCTCCTTAAGGAAAACTTGTCCTCAAGCTATGTTATCAACTGAACATCAGTATTGAAATCCAGGGAACAGGTTCATTATAAACTTACTATCCTCCCAAGATAATTCTTCTTCCGACATATACTTCCATTGCATAAGCCACTGAAGTTTTTTTAAGAATCAGGGTCAAGCATTGTTCTTTGCAAAAATTATTCAGGCTCCATCATAAAGAATTCAAATTAGTCTAAACTGGGAATATGAGTGATCACTGTTGGAGGGGGTCCATGGTCCGGTTTTAAGAGGGATATGTGAAAAACAGGACAAATTTTTGAGGTAGAAGGAAGTTGTAGCTTGTAAGCCACAGCTACAACCTTCTGAATAATGACATAAGAGCCAAAAAACTTGGGAGCTAACTTCATACTGATCCTTTGTGCTATAGATGCTTGCCTATATTTTTTAATTTTAAGATAAATCATATCACCCATTTGAAATTTCCTATCCGTTATTGTCCGATCAACATGAATTTTATATCGATCCTGAGCTACCTTAAGATGAGTCTGCAACAGTAACTGCAATTATTCCCTCTGACTAATCAGGTTTTGAGTAGCTGGAATAACCAGTTCTAGAAACTCTCCTAATGGAACCTGTTGTGGCTTAAAACCGTACAAGACTTCGTAAGGAGTCATATTAATACTGGCTTGATATGAAGTAATATACCATCATTGGGAAAATTCTAACCAATCCTTCCAAGTATCCGATTTATCTCCACAAGTACATTTTAGATAGGATTCCAAAATCTGATCAGTAGTTTTGGTCTGTCCATTTGTTTCCAAATGATAAGCACTGCTAAACTGCTAACCCTCCCCCTCCCAGCATCGCTAAATCAATTAACCATGGTAGATCCACTAAATTAACCGAGAGGGGACTGTGAGTCAAAGATAGAATTTGTATTGTTGTTCTCATTCCTACTACTGTACTACCAAAAAAGGTAGATAGTGGCAAGTACCGAGGCCTTCCATAGAGATGTTAGAAATATAATAATAAACTAAACACAATCGTGGCCGGGTCGTCAATCCGACCATGTGTTAGGAATAAACTGTGTTGTAAAAACAGACATTGGGGGAAAGTTTGTACTAACAACTACTAGCATGCAAATAATCACAAGATTAACAAAATAAACTAATACTCGGGGAATATTTGCGTAACATGATTAAGTCATTTTGTTCATCGATTTCATCAAATATAAGAACTAAACCCTATTTTAGTTTTTGTGTCACATGGTGCAGACAATGATCAAAACTTTCCCCTATCTATCACATATATGTTCGTGTATAAAATCTCCCATCAACCTCGCCTCCGCAACTAGGAGAATGAAACAATGGAAATGGCTAATTGTGCAGGTCTAATTCTCCCCCGTGTGATTAAGTCCCAGGTGGAACACCATGAACGAACTACCCCTAGGCCTACAAAGGCAAAGGAAGTAGTCATCTTATCGATGGCACTAGGATCAACAAGATATTCTAGTTTTCTACCTAATCTATCCCTACCTGTAATGCTTCGCACCTCATTGGTTGGCTAACTAGAGCATGGTCGATCGTGACGATTAACAAAGGCAACCTTCGTGCACACGCCCAGTTCTGGACTATTGTCTCCCCAAGCATATCTAGGTTTCCTTCATGGGGGGTAGCAATAGTGCAACAACATGAAAGTAGACTTACTTTTGTGCCAACCAGGTGTGGAAATCATGCAATTAACAATAATTATAAGAACAAGCCAACATAATAATCACAAAACACATAAAAATAGGTAGATCTAGATATCTCACAAAATAAACATTAACACATGAGTTTAAATACTATCCCCAAGTAAGATCCCTACTCCTTAAGCATTGAACCCAAGTATTTCATTAGATTTAACACTTTTGGGAAAAATAAACATAAAAAGATGAAAAGAAAAGAACCTGGAGAGAAGGAAGAGCATTTTCTCCCTGTGGCCTATTATTGAGATCTAAAAGTAAGCATTAACTTAAAACCTAGTAGATATAGGTCCATGTATAAAGTAACAGGAATTGGGTTTAAAAATAGGCTCAAAATAACCAAAAACCCTAGCAGCCACAACTGGCGCGGGGGGTGGTGTGTGGCACGACTCGTGCCGGCCACGGGGGCCTTGTGATGGCGCACATATCCGCCCTGGCATAGGCCATTCCACTTGTTCCAGCATGGGACATTGGTCTTGGCATGAGCCGTTTCCCTCGTGCCAGCACGGTCTGTGTCAGCCATTGTGGGTCGTCAGCCGGTAAACCATTTTTGCTCCTTCTGGTCTGCGTACCACGTTGTTTGGCATGTCCCATCGGCTGGAACCTTATTCTTTACACCCTGTGGGCTGGTCTTTCCATTTGTGACTTGAAACGGCACATGCCATGTAAAACAGAACGTCTCACTCCCATACTTAGCTGATTTTTGGAGTGAATAGGTGACTTGGAGTGCACGACCTGCCGAAACGAGCATGGTCTGTGTTTGAATTAGGCATGGCTCATGTTGGGTGGAACGGGCCATGTCACTTGGTACTGGCCAAGCTAGGCTTGGCCTTATGCGGTTTTGTGTCGGTCGTGGCTGGTTTGGTTGAGTAACTTGCTTGCTCTGCTACGGGTGAACCGTTGATCCGATTTGGGAGTTCTTGTAGTTGATTTTATAGAGCTTGAGAAGAAAAACACAATGGTGCTACATTCAAGGACTGATACTTCTCGGATTTTGCCTAGAAATCCATGCAACCTTGAACAACAATCCCGTCATTTCTTCCTTTGCCTCTTAAACTTCGAATCCACCTTTCTTTGTCCCAATTACATATAGTACCATGCTTTGGAGTCCGTGGCCTGCAATATACTACCATCCTTGCAAATGACCTTTAAATATCTACTACCACCCTCGCAGATGTCCTTCTACAATAAGATGATCAAAAAGTACTCGCGAGCAACCTACTAATGAGATCAAAGAAGAAGATCTAGGTGCCCGTGAATACAAAGAGTTCATTAGCTTCAACTAAGTCTAAAAATTTTGGGATTAGACAAGGAAACCAATAATGGTCGTGTAAACCCTTTGTCCTGCTAACCTAACTAAAACTAGCAATCAACCAAACAAAAGATAATAATAAATGTGTTAAATGCATAGACTAACACATGCATAATGGTCCACATCAATTGCAATTTCACTCCCAAACCTTTTAAATAGTTCCTTCCATAGTTGACTAGTGAAAACCCTATCTCTATGACTGATGATGGCTTATGGCAGATCATGCAATTGATATATTTCAGCCAAAAAATGGTAGAAACCTAGAGAGCAGTAAATAGATGAGCCATAAGAATGAAGTGTGAATATATAGTTATCCGATCTATCACCACTATTACTGTATCATAGCCGTGTGACTTCGGAATTTTATCAATAAAATCCATCAAAATATGTGTCCCAGGTTTAGTAGGAATGGGAAGTGGCTGTAAGAATCCAGGTGGATGAATGTTCTCATGTTACTTCTCTGGCAGATGGAACAATTACGAACAAATGGCATAACATCCTTCTTTATACTTGGCCAAAAGAAAAGAGATTTAACTCTTTTAATGGTAGTTGTTTTCCCGTATTAACCTCTTAAAGTAGATGAATGTAAGGACTGTAGAATAACTTGTCTGATGCCCGCTAAACTTCCAATGTAAATTTTATTTTTCTTCTTTAATACTCTTCTAAGATACTAAAATTCAGCATTGGTAGATAAATTTCCTTGCAAAGTAGCCTGTAAGATAATGTCCTGAGCCACTTCATCCTCTTTATAACTATCCTCAATTTGACATAACCAAGTTGGTTGAGCTGATGATATCACTTTCAGCTTATTTCCATTGATGTCAATTTGCTCACCACTTTGATAATCCATTTTATAACTTCCTGGTTGTGGATCAATTCCTTCATTTCTGACTGAAAAATTTGAAGTCTTAATACTCTTTAAAGTCTGAGAGTTCATATTACTATCATTCTTTGCAAAGAATTCATATATATAACTCGCTTCTGAACCTCCCAATTTAAATTGTTCATCCTTAATTTCCTGTTCTAATGTAATATTCTGTAAGAGCTGTTTAAGATTTTTCAACCATTAATGGATTGATATCTGAAAATTGGAATGTAACATCAGCTAGCTTCAATGGCTGAATCTCTTCTGATCTCAAGGTTTCTGAGAGTTTTGAATTAACATATTTCATCTCATTCACCCTAACTTCTTGACCTGCATTAGGAATTCTTGACAAGGCATCAACAGCTCCATTCTTCTTGCCCTTTTTGTAGTGAATTTCAAAACTCAATCCAAACAACTTAGTAGCCCATTTGTGTTGCAAAGCACTACGTAACTTCAGTTCTAATAGGTACCTCAAATATTGATGATCAGTTCTAATTATGAAGTGATGACCAACTAAGTAATGCCTCCATTTTTCAATTGTCGGGACAATAGCTAACAACTCTTTCTCATACATTGACATTCCTCTATTCGTTGGGCAAAAAATGTTGCTGAGATAGGATATGTGATGTTGCTCTTACATCAATGTGGCACCCATTCCTATGTCATTTTCATCCATTTCAATCACAAAATCCTTATCAAATTCATTTATTCTCAATACAAGATCACTTGTAATGATAGTCTTCAACTCTTGAAAGGATTTAGTTGGTCCTGTATTCCAATCAAATATATCTCTTCTGAGTAAATCATGTAACGGTTTACAAATGATGCCATAAGACTTGATAAATCTCCTATAATATCCTATTCAACCTAAGAATCCCCTTAACTCTTTGAGCATTTTAGGCACAGGCTATTCCTTAATGCAATTTATTTTCTTATGGTCCATTTCCACACCTGTAGCCATGATAATATTTCCACACATGTAGCCATAATTAGTACCTACTCCAAATGATGGAGATGATCCTCTAAAGTCTTGCTATGAACCAAAATATCGTCAAAGAAAACCAAAAAAAACTTCCTGAGATGTTGCTTAAAAACTTGATTCATTGGCGACTGAAAAGTGGCGGGTGTATTAGTCAACCCAAAGGGCATGACTAAGACACTACTGGAAAACAGGACCATTTTCACCAGTAATAAAATCGTAGGAGTCCAGACCGGTGTTAATAATCACAATTGCACCAGTACGCCAGATGCCTCTTAGAATACCGGTGCATCAAACAACAAAATTTTGTTCAATTAAAAAGATTTACACCTATACAACAGTTACTGGTGTAAGGTAACGGTGATATTGTTGTTAAATACACTGGTTAAATTTATACCGGTGCATATTTTTATGAAGTTATGTACAGACTTGGGGCAAAAAATATATATCTTGCACCGGTATTTATTATTACCAGTGCATATGACCAGAAAAATGTGGGAAGTGCCGAAAAACTTTGCACCGGTACTTTTGTTTACAGGTGTGTAACTAAATGTTATCATGGACTTACATTAGCACCGGTATTTTTGTGAAATTACCGGTGTATATCATGCATTTAATGCTCACCTCCCACCTTTTCTGGCAGGTTAAAATTGGGGAAATAGGGAAGAATAATTCATTAATGGATTTTTGAGGGTTGTTGAAAATATTCAATGATCTCCTATGAAGACCCTTAAAGGTACCTTTTTTTTAATATGTTGATGTATGTTATTGATGGTTATTGTTGGTTTTGGTATGAAGAACATATATATATTGTGTGTTTGATCATCTTAAGGTGATTGGGGTAGCATTGTTGATAGTAGTTTGTCTTTACAAGGTTGATGTAGTTAATTCGATGGTTATTGATAGTCATATTGTGGGGTGTATTATGAATGTGGTAATTTTAATGCGGAATGGTTTATGTGGTGCATTAATGATCTTGCATGTTTTGTATGTGGTAATCAAATTATGGTGTAATTAATTGTGTGGAAGTTTGATTGTTGAACATTTATTGATGTGTAGATTTGTATCGTGCCATCGAGAGGCGTAAGCATGTGTATTCCAATGTTAGTAGGGTGAGCCAATAATATGTTGGTTTCATGGATGAGTTTTTAGAGCATGCTTTAGTTGTAAGAAGCGAATATTGTGTCCTTGTCGAGATTGTAGAAATCAGAATCGTACGGATAATAAGGAAATGCTGAGACTCCATTTGTATAGCTGGAGGGTTTGCAAGAGATTATGTCGTGTGGACGTTTCATGTGGAAAAATCCCCCCGGAAGTGGTAGTTAGTAGTGAGGGAGAGTGTTTCGGAAATGCAAAATTGGATGACATGTGCGAGGAGGTAGTTGATGAATTCAGAGGGAGGCCTGAGATTTTAGCTAACTTTCTAGGTGAGAAGGATAGGTCATTGTATCCAAGTTGTGAGAAGAAAGCCATGATCATGTCCTGCTTGATGGATTTGTTTAATTTGAAAGGTGTTAGTTCATGGAGCGATACTAGCATGAATAAATTGCTTAAGTTTCAGAATGAGAAGTTTCTAGCTGGCAATTGTATTCTGGACAATCTTTATGAGGCTAAGAGAATTTTGTGTCTGATGGGAATGGAGTATGAAAAGATACATGCTTATCCAAAAAATTGTGTCTTATATAGGGGTGAGTTAATTAATAATATAGCTTGTCCCATATGTAAAGTTTCCCGTTACAAGAAAAGGAAAAATGTGGCCGTCAATGGAGAGCTTGTTGTGTTGGTGAGGAGGTAGGTGTCGGGAAAATGTATGTGGTGCCTTTTGATTATTCCGGGCAAATGTATGTGGTGCCTTTTGATTATTCTGAGGCTGAAAAGGTTGTTTAAGAATGCTAAGGATGCAAAAAACCTGACGTGGTACGTGGATAGGGGAGGTTGTAAACATGATGAAATGATTCGTCACCGGGCTAATGCAGACCAATGGAAGAATTTTGATAAGATGTATCCTAAGTTTTCTTTCAAACCTAGAAATTTGACAATGGCTTTGTGTACTGATGGTATGAACCCTTTCGGTAATATGTCCTCGAAGCATAGTTCATGGCCTGTAATGCTTGCCATTTACAATCTCCCTCCGTACTTGTGCATGAAGAGGAAATATGTCTTGATGCCTATTATGATTCCCAGGCCCAAACAGCCTAGAAATGACATTGACTCTTATCTTTTCACTCTGACAGAAGATTTGAAAGTGTTATGGTCCGACGACCCTTTAATGTTTGATGGTTTTCTAGGTAAGGAGTTTACCTTGAAGGCAGTGTTTTTTTGTACCACAAATCATTTCCCGGCATATGGAAACCTTTCTGATTATGTAGTTAAGAACCACAAGGTCTGTCCTATTTGTGAGGATGGGACAAAATACCATCAGTTGAAAAAAGGCTGGAAGCCAGTATGTTTGGGTCACCAAAAATTCCTCCCTTTGAAGCACAAGTTTTGTGATAACACGGTGGCATTCGTCCATGGCAACAAGAGGATAAAGGCACCTAAATTGTCTAGTGGTGTTTTTATTCATAGTAAGGTGAAGAAATTGAATGTAGTTCTTGGTAAGAAGTTATCAAAGGTTGGCGTGGCCATAGAGGGGCCGTGGAAGAAACTATCCATTTTCTTTGATTTGTCGTACTAGGAGAATCTTCAGATTCGACATTGTTTGGATGTAATGCACATTGAGAATAATGTTTGTGAGAGTTTATTATCCATAATACTAAACATGCCTGGGAAGACTAAGGATAGCTTAAATGCGAGGAAAGATTTGGTGGAGCTAGGCATTTGGTTGGATCTGTCACCGAAGGTTCGAGGGAAGCAAACGTACCTGCATCCCACTCCTTACAATCTGTCAGGTGCTGAGAGGAGATATGTGTGTGAGAATTCGAGTCATGAAGGTACCGTCTGGCTACTCTTCAAATGTTAGTCACTCTATGAATGATGATTTGCGTATTAATGCATTTAAATTACACGATTGTCATGTCCTTATACAACAATTGTTTCCAATTGTGATATGAGACTATTTGGAAAAGAAAGTTAGATTTATGATTTTACGCTTGTGTTTCTTCTTCAACTCGATATGTAGGAAGAACATATGAAGGCAACAGCTGGATGAACTGGAGCGTGAGGCAGTTGTAGTTTTATGTCATATAGAGAAGTTCTTTCTCGCGTCATTCTTTGACATCATGGTCCACCACGTGATACACTTAGTTAGGGAGATAAGTATTTGTGGACCGGCTGGGATGCATTGGATGTACCCTTTCGAGCATCACATAGCTATTGTCAAGGGTTATGTGGATAATAGAAGTCGCCCCTATGCATCGATTGTTCAGAGGTATGTCACTGAAAATATCGTCAAGTATTGTGATTTAAACTTGGTTGGAAAAAGAACGGTTGATGTCCATGGAGGAACCCACGGCGGCAAGTGTAATGGAACCCCAGGTCAAATGGTACGCTTCATACACCCTTAAACGTTGAGTTGATGACTATTCACCTGTACGTTTTACGTAATAATAGCAAGACTGCAATATATGTTCAAATGCATGTTTCCATATTTGAAGATATTCATCAAGACTAGCCTTCGAACAGAATACAGGTAGAGCATTCTTCATGCTTCATCACTTAGTTTTACAAGTGGTGCAATGAGGAAGGGATGCCCAGTAAGTTATGGGTATCTTGCAAGAAGAACGAACTTTACTATTAGATGATACCAAGGTTACAACATCAACGGCTTCAGTTTCTATACATTGGAGAAGGATAAGAAGGTCACGACGTAGAATAGTGGTGTATACATTGAATCTGAATCTATGTGGCAGGCTGGCAAGAGAGACAATCATCTTGTAGTCTCTGTGATGCCTTTCTAAGGGGTGATTAAGGAAATTTGGGAGTTGGATTATATAGAGTTCAGAGTTGTTTTTTTCAAGTTTCGTTGGGTGGAACATGGTTCCGGTGTTGTGGTTAAAAACACCAATGTCCCGGAAGCGGCGCCAAAAATTGGGAGGTCATCACCGTACCTCTTAAAGATACAATTTATAAGCCTTAAATGCTTACTAAATACAATTGAGTAGATAGTGGAAAGTTGGGGTCGTCCACAAAGAAGAGGGATTTTCATAAGGGTACATGCATATAAGGGTGGATATAAGCCTAGATAAAGATATATACATATATATAAGAATGTAAAGAGGGGGGATTTTGGCTGGTTTTTCTAAGTTATGAATTTAAAGACAACACAACTATCAAAGTAAGCTAATTATATTATCATGCAACAAGGTACTAAAAAAATGGTAATATCACAATTAACAAAGCCTTAGTTGCAATTGATTTCCACTTCCAAACAACTTATAGATCATAGACTCATTCACTCATTCTTTCACATTAATTGCATATGGGAAATTTTATCACTTCCATTTGAAGATCAACATTCATTTCTTCTTAGTTATTATTTGCAAAGATGTTCAACAACCATTTGCAAACCTCGTTGATAAGCACTTTAGACAAACAACACCTAAAGGTATTTCATCAATGGAATTATATACTAAGAACCATAAATTTGATAACAACTACAAGCATTAAACCAAATGCCTAGCCATTTAAC
>JAULKM010020975.1:0-14212 GCA_032355605.1 Rubia tinctorum
CAGTCTCCTACTGATGATCATTATCAAGCTGTTACTCGTATCTTGCGTTATGTCCGTGGCACTTTACACTATGGGCTATAGTTCAGTATGAGTTTTACATTCTATCAATTGCCCAAATACAAAGCATGGTAAACAAGTTTTGGTGGAGAAATAAGAAAGACAAAAAAAACCAATGTACTGGGTTTCTTGGCCTAAAATGGTGAGGGCGATTATGAATGGCTGCTTGGGTTTTCATGACTTGGAAGCATTCAATTTAGCCTTGTTGAGCAAGAAGGCTTAGGCATCTCACTAATCCTTCTTCACTGATTGCAAGGGTTTATAGAATTAAATATTATTCGATTTCTTCGTTAATGGGTGCAAGCTTGGGGTCGAGACCATCACGGGCTTGGAGATCAATTCATAGTCATTGAAGTTGGGTTGTCGCAAACACGTCGCAATGGGAGAACAAGTTAGTACCTGCTTTGACTCTTGGATTCCTCGCGACAAAACCTTCTTCATAAAATCACCGGACATGATAACCACCTCACTTGACGAAGGTGAGTCACTTAATCGACCCAGACACAAATTAGTGGAGAATGGACGTAACCAATGGGCACTTTGACCAAGATGACGTAGATGAGATTCAAAAAATTAATCTGCTTGAGGCTGGAGGTAGGGATCAATGGAGATGGCATTTTTACAGCGTCTGGGAAATTTTTGGTGAAGTCATTGTACCATGTTCTTGTAGAACACCCCAGGTGAGATCTTCATAACCCGTTCGAGACACCTCGAAATGATGGTAGCTTTTGGAAAAAATTGTGGAAATTACGTATACCACGGAGATCTCAGCACTTTGTTTGGCGTTTTGCAACATACTCCCGCCCCACCGTTGATAATTTACTGATGTGCGTCTTATTGCATGTGTCAACTAATGCATTTGACACATTTGTTATCATGTTTTGTTTGGTTGATTGCTAGTTTTAGTTAGATTTACATTACGAAAGGTTTAGATGGCAGTTGTTGGTTTTCTTATCCAAATCCTGAGTTTTGTAGATTTAATTGGATCTAATGGACACCTTGTCCTCAAGAGCACCTAGATATTCCTTTGTGAGCTTATTAGTAGTTTTTTCGTGAATACTTCAGCATTATTTTGTATAAGGCCTTATGTGAGGATGGTAGAAGATATTTCAAGGGCATTCGCAAGGATGGTAGTAGACAAGAAAACCACAGACCAAAAACGTGGTAATAGATGAAATTGAGCCGAGAAAGACGAGTCGGAGTTCAACAAGGTCAAAAACGGAAGGTGGCATGAGTCGGCATGAACCAGCTAGCACCAACCAGTACCAGTCGACATGAGCCAAGTCAGCTGCCACGTGGCTACTCTTCAAGCACGGCTCCTGCTAGAGATACCCATCACAAACCGTGCCTTCCAGCACAGACCGTGTCACACCCTCTTGGCACAGACCTTTTGGCAACAGCCGACCCATGTCACCAAAATCGTTTGTGAAGCTAAGTATGGACACGGGCACGTGTCGTTTCAACTCTGAAAATGCAAAGACAGCCCACGGGTGAGAAGAAAAACATGGCCCATACTGTTCAACTAATCAAGAAATACTTCCAGCCAATGAAACGCGCCAAACGGCACGGGGTGCATGATCAGAATTTTAAAACGGGGCACCAGCCGACGGCCAGTGTCGGCTGACATGGCCTGTGGAAGCACGAGGAAACACTGCTCGTGCCAGACCGGTCGGCCCATGTCAGCATGAGGCTACACAACTTGTGCCAAGGCATGCGGCCCGTATCAACACAAGGTTGACCGGCTAGCATGGCTTGTGTCAATTGCAGCTGCTAGGGTTTTTGGCCTATTTTGGGCCTTTTTCAATGCCCAATTCCCTACTACTATATATATCAACCTATGTCTACTAGGGTTGAAATTTATGTTCATTTTAGACTCTTAAGAGTAGGGTCGAGAGAGAAAAGAGCTCTTCCTTCTCTCTACAAATATTTTCTCTTCCTTCTCTTTATTTTTCTTTAGGATAAATACATTTATAACCCCAACTTTATAATGAAAGTGCCAATATAACTCTGCAATCTCTGAAATAGCCAAATTAACCCTAACTAATTATTGTATGTGCCAATTTAACCCTAACGTTTGGAGAAAAAAAATTGCCGATATAACCAAACTCCCTAATTCCGGCATTGACCAAACAAATACAGGCAAGATAAAAAATTGAAATGACAAAAATACCTCTCTTCCTAAACCTACATTTCTTCTTTTAAAATCCTAATGCTACCGACGCCTTGCTGCCTCCAGGATCCATCGCCGAAAACCACCGACGCCACCGAAAACCACCACGGCTGTCACCGGGTACCACCGCCACCGCTGAAAACCACCACTAACGTCGCCAGAAACTATTGACACAGCTGGAAACCTTCACAAACACCATCCACCACACTCCTCAGCCGCCACCACCACTCGCCCCAGTTACCCCACCCACCCTAGCACCACCACCACCCATCACAGCACCAACACCACCATAAGCCACAGCCACCACCACCAGCCCCAGCCGTCACCACTCGTCACAGCCACCACCATCACACCCCAACCACCACCACCGTCACAGCCACTACCACCACACGCCCTCACGCTATAGCCCGATAACTCTGTTCAAATCAGGGTTTCTCTTTTCTCCCTCCCTGCCACCAATCTAGTCCCTCGATGCCCCACCGCCGCATTGTCTTCGAACTCTTCATCGTCCATCGAATAGCTCCACCGTTGAGAGCTTGTTGTTCGTCGACAATCAAGAGCTCCTCGAAAAAACCACTGGTGTTCCCTTGAGTTTTCCACTGGGACCTTCTGTCGGTATTCCTCGATAGCCCCACCACCGTGCCATCATTTGAAAGTTCACTGCCATTACCTCGTTCCACCACCGCAGTGCTACATCATCACCGCTGGTGTCATTCGAATTACCGCCGGAGTCTATTAAGCCCGACGTCGATATTCTAAACCCTAAGGCCGATGATGGAAACTGTGAAGAAATAAAAGGAGCGAGAAAGTGTATTCAGTGAAGAAAGAATTGGAACAAAAAAAGGGTTTTCAATTTTTCATTTTTTAAGGCAAGGGAAAATGGTCTTTTCATCAAAATCCGGCCAAATGTATGTTGACTAAAAACTCAACGAAGTCAATGGTTATTTTGGCACTTTCTGAGATTGCAGGGTTAAATTGGCACTTTCAGCCTAAAGTCAAGGTTATTTTAGCACTCAACTCTTTTTCTTTTTCCCAAAGGCATTGAATCCAATGAAATATTTGGTTCAATTCTTAGAGAGTAATTAATTAACTTGGGGTTTGTATTTTTATTCATAACTTGGTGTTTGTTTGGTGAGATTTATTTGATCTACCTATTTCGATGTGTTTATGATTATTATGTTTGCTTGTTCTTCATGTCCTTATTAATTACATGATTGTCACACTAAGATTGGCATACACCATAGTCTACTTTCATGTTCTTATTGATATCCATCGGGGAAGGAAACCTTGATGTGCTAGGGTAATGATAGTCTGAGACCGTATAAGCGTATGAATGTGGGCACCGAGTCAACGTTACGATCGACCATACACTAGTCTTAGCCGGAGAATTGTCCCGAAGGGTTACAAATAGAGATAGTGTTAGTAGAAAACTAGGGTTAGGAACCCTAGAGCCATCGATAAGGTGCTTCATCCTCTTTGCCTTCGTAGGCCTAGGGAGAAGCATTCGTGGTGGAGTGCCCGGGGTGTAATATTGAGAGGGAGATTCAGAACTGCACAACAGGCATGGCCGTTGTTGCACTCCCCTGATTACTGAAGCCGTGCTAATGAAATATTACATATGCACCCTATGTGACATGTATGGGGAAGTATTAACCATCGACCCCACACATGTCATAAACACTAGAACAGGTTTATACATTTTGAATGTGATAGAATCGAGGATCGAAACAATACCAATCATGTTACACAAATACTCTCCAAGTGCTAGTTTATATAATGTATTCTCTTGTGATTTTGCATGATAGTAGTTGTTAGATAAAAAACCCCCAAAGCCTTTTTTAGAAATACTAGCTATTTCCGACACGTGATCGGATTGACGACCCGATCGCGGCTGTGTGTAGCTAACTTTTAGATTCCTAGCATCTCTGTGGATAACCCCCGTCTTTCCATTATCTACCCTATAGGTAGCATAATAGGAGGAACAGAGGCACCATTACAAATTTCTATCTTTGAAACGTCCTCCTATGGCTTAGTTGATTTTCCGTGAAAAAAGGTTATTTATCAGTGACTACAAGGAGGGGGCGGGTCCAATTTTGGCGCCGTTGTCGGGGATGCTAGTTTAAAGGATTAATTGTTAACTTGCATAGCTTGTTAGTTGAGTAGTTAGTGTTGTTTTATTTTTATTTTTGTTGGTTGTTTCTATTGAGCCTCTGTGCTAGTTATCCGTATACTTCTAACCCTTTTTGCTAGTATTTCTTCTAGTTGGATACTGTTTTGCCCCTAGTTTATGATACATACCCTTGCCAAAAACTTAGGGACTCTACATTATTTAACGGAGTATGAAGGTGGTCGGAGAAGAAAGAGGAGGAGAACTAGAGTGGGTTCCACAAGAGCCAGGAGAAATGGCGGAGGACAGTCGCACTCTTAGGGAGTTGATGGCTCCTCATTTGGAGAATCAACCCCTATGTATTGTCTTCCCACCCTTGCCACCCAACGTAACTTGTGAGCTCAAGAGCGGCATGATCCAGTGTTTGCCAACTTTCCATGGAATAGCCAGTGAAGATCCAAACAAGTACCTATCGGAGTTTTACCTAGTTTCCACCAACATGAAACCGCCGGGAGTTTCGGAAGAAGACTACAATTTTTGGTCCTTTCCTTTCTCGCGGTCCTTTCCTTCTCGCGGTCCTTGGATGGACATGAAGCAGAGGTTTCTAGAGAAATACTTACCGGCTTCCAATTCTGCAAGTCTCAAGAAATAGTTCTCTAATATATCCCACTTCACAAATGAATCCCCTTACGATTATTGGGAAAGATTTAAGAGGTTATTGGTGAGTTGTCCATATCGTCCATTCAAGGAGGGGGACTTGGTGTATTATTTCTCCGAAGGGCTATGCAATGATGATATGAGAATGGTGAATGCCACATGCAATGGTTCGACTGCCAACAAAAGTCTGAAACATGCAATAGCGCTCTTATAAGAAATGGCCAATGGAAAAAGGTAGTTTGGCAATACATCTCGAGTGAAGACTGTGGATAAACCGGCTCAATCTACCAAACTAGAAGAGCAAGTTCAAGCCCTTGCTTCTATAATGAATAAATTCATGAAAGGGAGAGTTCACCAAATCATATGTAGTCTCGATCATCACACTGATACTTGTCCACAAATGGTGGAATACTTGGAAGAGGTGAAGGCATTAGACTTTAATTTTAGAAATATGCAACAATTCGGTAGGGGCAACAACAATAGGGGTTCCGTGGGAACCAATGAGATGAAAGACAAGACCCCTACGTGAATACCTTCGACCCTAGATATCGTGATCACCCCAACTTTAGTTGGCGCGAGGAGAATCAAGGTCAATGGTACAATCGAGGCAAAAAACCTCAAAATTAACCCTATCCAAAGGGCGAAGGGCCTTCCAACAACAAAGCCTCTCTCTAAAAGTTGTATCGAGAAGAAATCTTGGAAGTTATTTCCCAATTGGCTAAGAAACAAGATGTATTCACGGAGCGAACATGGCGTGAGATTGAAGATCTTGGGAATAGGGCTTTTTCAAGCATAAAAAACCTTGAAATCCAAGTCGGGTAACTCGCCACCTTGGTGAGCCGACTTGAGGCCAAAAATTCAGGCATGCTCCCTTCCCAATCGGATATCAATCCAAGAAATGTGAGCACATTGAAGCTAAAGAGCGGGAAGGAAATGTGTGAGCCCAATAAGGAAATCTTGAATGAGGATGACTTGATTGTGGAAAGAAACAAAACAAATTTGGAGGAGCGTGAAATGGTTGTAGAGAAGAAGTCGTCAAAGAACTTTCCACACCCGAGGTGAGGGTGAATCCTCCACCACCATTACCTAGTGCACTTAAGGAAAGGCCGAAAGTGGCAATCGATGATGCACATATTCGTAAAATCTTTGAGAAGGTTGAGGTTAGTGTTCCACTTTTGGATTTGATTGAGCATGTTCCCTCTTATGCTAAATTCTTGAAAGTTGCATGCACTAAGAAGAGGAATAAAGCGATTAGGAAGTTAGGAAAATTGAAAATAGGGGGAGTGGCTACTCTAAATCATATGATCTTACCTAAGATATGCGATGGACCTGGGATGTTTTCAATTCTTATTTATTTAGGTGGAAAATTAGTGCATAATGCTATGATTGACTTAGGAGCATCTACTACTGTGATCCCTTCTAGCCTTTATGAAAATCTAGACATAGAAGAGCTTAAGGAAACTAGGGTAATTGTCCAATTAGTCGATCACTCCCAAGCTAGCACTCGAGGTTTAGTTAAGGATGTAATGGTTAGAGTAAGAAATTAAGTGTTTCCGGTGGACCTCTATGTCCTTGATGCAATGCACGATGGTGGTGCACCCTCAATTTTACCGGGGAGACCTTTTCTAAAAATGTCAATGACTAAGATATATGTTCATTTTGGGACACTAACTCTAGAGGATGACATTGATAAGGTGGGATTTGATATTTATAAGTTTAAGAATGATTAACATATTCCCTCTCTTGTGTGAAAAAGCATAACTTTGTGTGATGAACTTGCTTGATGTGAAAACCCTTGCATGATTGATAATGATGACCTCTTAGAGGAATTTCTTGATGATAATGAAAATGATTGCTGGGATGAAATTCTTGATGATGATGAGAGTGATGAAGAAAATCATACTTTTCATTTCAATTGTGATGATCATGTTCATGAGACTTATGCTTTGCATGATGTTAGTGATGACATGTCTATCTTGGATTGTTTTTCCAGCTCACTAACATGCAGCAGATAGTGGAAAGTGGCTAGGACGTAAAACTCCCTTGACCATCTCCTAAACCCGAGGAAATAGCTAAGGACTTGACATTGACTAGGTATGGATACTCACTCTCTATGGCAAGCAAAGCGCTTAAAGGTAAGGATGGAACTTTGTGGAGATCTCTCCACAAAGACGTCATCATTGGTGGAGTTTCCGACGGCAACTCCGGAGACCCAACGGTAGGTTCTTTTTTATTGAAATGCATGAAGAAATAAGTTGTGAGGACGACAATAAAAATACGGTGCTCTTTCTTGTTTTGTTTTTTTATACATCTTCTATTAGATATATTTTGTATGTTTTTGTGTGTGACAAAGGATTTTGGGATGAAACTCTTGTTGACAAATTTGAGTTCGAAACTCATTCTTTGTAATTGGAAGGATATAGGGTTTCTTGGCTGACCGTTTTTTAAAAAAATGAACTAAGAAAGGAAAAGGCCTTGTTCACTGGCAGCCTCATGCCAAACCCTCTCAATACAAGTTATACCTCGTGTCATGCCCCCTTAGCATGCGGAAGCCTTGTGCCATTCCCTCTCAACATGAAGCTCTAGTTGGCACACCCGTGTCAGGCCTTGTGTGGAGCTGTAGTTGGGTAAAAAATGTATATTTTTGAAAATTTGAAAATTTAAACTAAAACATTCATTTTTAGCGCATTAATTCAGTAAATCTTTTATTCCCTAGGATTGTTTATGTAAATAGTACTATACTAAACATGACTCCTCCATTGGGCATTAATTAATTGGTACTTTTCCCCCATATATTTTCTATTTTCAACTAAGCCATTTATCTCCTTTGTACCTCCCTCCTAAATCACCTTCTTTGAGAGGAGCATGATTGCTGAAAATAAGAGTTCATAGCACATTCCCTTACCCATAGGAATAATTTTTGCTCATTCAAGTCTCTAAAGAACACTCACTCTCACTTCATCTTGGAGAAACTAAAACATTGGGGCTTTTTCTCTAAAAAAAATTAGCATTTTTTGCTTCTTCTTGTGTGGATTTTTCAGCTCTTAGCTTCAAATTCCATGTAATCCTTTCATATTTATGTTTACTTTATTTATTTAGAATGATGGTGTTGTGATGAAAAGCTTGAATCTCGAAAAATTGATATGTTTTTTGGGGAAGAATTTGGATTATATGAATGATCTTGTATTAAACTAAGCGTGAGGGAATCATATGTTCTTGTGCTTCGATGATATGATCTTTATTGGTTGTGGTGGCTCAGGAGGAATGATTCTTGATTGCATGATCTTCTTGATGAGATGCTATGATTTGCAATGAGTTTGTTGTTTAGGAAGAATGATTCTTGATTGAATAGCCTTTATATTAAGATAGCATGATTTGAAATGTGTTGGCTATTTAGGAAGGGTGCTCTTCTTGAATGATACTTGATGCATGCCTTTGTGTATTTGTGTATTACCACCTTCTTCTTGTAGTGATAGGATGGCTCCAAAAAGGAATATGTCGAAAAAAAGAACAACTTCCTGGGGTGACAAAAGGAGGAAGTCGGGCAATGTTTAGAGATGAGAGCCAATGATTTCCCTTCCTCCTAACCCCGCTTTCGTTGTTAATGAGTTCATGGGGTTGACTACCATTTCTGAGAGTGCGGCTCGAATATGGAAGTACTTGAGAAGCCAAAAGAGGACCATACTGAAGATGAAGTTTGAATAGGTCTACTTGAGCCTATCATGTATTTTCTAAGCCGGATAGGCCTAGAGGGTTTCTTAGACAAGCATTCCAAGACTTAAATATGGTGGACTTTGGAGTATTTGGAAACCTTAGAGCAAGCAAAGAACAATAATGGGATGAGGGTCATTCATTTCCACTTGGATGATAAGGAGTACAATATATCACACTGGGAAATTGCTCAAGAGTTTGGGTGGAAGTATGGGAAAGAGATTCCAAGGACACGCCGACAAGGCCTTTCATTTTCATTGAGAAATTTTTGGAGGATTCTTTCGGGCACAGATATGAAGCATCTATGCAGGAGTACCGCAATAGTCCATCTGGTATTGCGGTATGTCCAATTACTCTTGTCCATGGGGGTATTCTTCCACGGAGATATCTCACAATTCCACGGTTTGGACGTCCAAGTCCTTTGGGTGATGACTCTGGAGAGGAAATTATACCCAAATATGGTGGGGGCCTTCGTGGAAGAATGCTTGGCTATGGGAGAAAAGAAAGGTGCCAAAATACCAATGGGAGGCATGGTCGGACTCTTAGCTCAACACTTGGGCCATTCGGTTCTTTCTCCGTTCACATTGGTGAACTTAGGTCATTTGGGATGAAGTACACTATGAACAAGTTAGCATGGGATTCAATTATTGCTACCACCACCTTGGAGGACCAGTTCATTTGGTTGTACGGTGACGCTAATTTGGAGCTTTATGATTCTTCCACAGTCGGAGCGCATCGCTATCAACCAAGATACTCTATTGGAGGACTTGTTTCTAGCACCACATCTGCGGTTTGAGAAAGACTTCTATAGAGTCTTATCAAGCCTGGTCATAAACATTGAGGAAGAGGATGGTGAGACTCCATCAAGGGCACCACCTTGTTGCAATCACCTACCCGCAGACTTCCGCAACCAACTGCGCTCTTTTGGGGAACAACTTACGATTTTTACCCAAATTGTGCAAGAGGTTGGTCATACAGTAGGAGGGATGAGTTTACAATTGGAGGAGTTCGGGACTAGGTTAGACTCTTTGGAGAACACCATGCGAGTTTAGGGATCTAGGTTTGACTTCATCGAGCGGGAAGTGAAGGAGGAGTTCGCTACTGCGGATGAGAGGGAGAATGTCCAAGAGGAGGCTGTCGAGCAATTGATCAAGAGATTCCATATCTCTAGGTTTAATGGTTGTCAGGACATTATTCCCATTGAGTGGTAAGAAATGAGGCATGAAGAAAAGAGGAGGAGACTAGGCGCTTGAGGGGGGACCGTTAAGGTTCACATGAGTGAGTTTCACTACTTTTATTTTTCTCACTTATGATTTCTATTGTTTCATTGCATTGGGGACAATGCAAAGTTCAAGTGTGGGGGAGAGAGAGTAGGGAAATACTTAGGAATTTTTTATCTTAAGATTCCTTTGTATTCTTGATGTCGTTTTGTTTGGAGATGCTTTAGATGCACTTTGGTGATGTGCTTTGATCTTTAGGGTGTATCTTTTGTTTTGGGGATGTTTTGGTAGAATTTTGGTGGTGTAATTTTTTGTTTTTCATTATGTTCATGTAGTATGAAGCCCACCTTTGGGGCATTTTGTGCTACACACAAAACATTAAAAAAATTGAAAAGAAATTATACCCGGCTAAGTCAGAAACCCAAAAGGGATATTTAAGAAAAAATGGGAGAAAGCCCTAATAGATCGAAAGATCTAGGTAAAAATGAGAGGCAATGCCCAACTAGGTTGAAAAACCTAGGAAAAAACGAGAGGCCATGTGGAAAAAGGTGAGAGGTGAGCTCAACATGTGTAAATGCTAGGATGAAAACCAGAAAGGGTTCCTAGGAAAAATGAGAGAAATTGGAAACTAATTTGAATATCTCTTGGACTATCCTTGTTGATTTATTTGGCAACATCGCTTGGATTGTCTTTGACGGCTTCTTCGACAGAGTAAGCTAGTTTAGCACTTATCATTTTACTTTGCCTTTTTCTTGGATTGGATTTTGGGTGGATATGTTACTTTAGCATCTTTGGGGATAGTGAGAGTTGTGATATTCTTACAATCTTTGGGGAACTTGGGTAGCTTAGGAATAAGCTGAATGTATTAGTTAACTTATCTTTGCATGCTACTTTCCTCTTGGATCTTTTCTCATTTTTGTTTGCTCGAGGACGAATAAAGGTTTAAGTGTAGGGGGATTGATGTTCACCATATTTCATGCTTTAGCCAATGCATTTGACGCATTTGTTATCATGTTTTGTTTGGTTGATTCCTAGTTTTAGTTAGGTTTATATTACAAAGGGTTTAGATGACCATTGTTGGTTTTCTTATCTAAATTCCAAGTTTTGTAAACTCAATTGGATCTAATAGACACTTTGTCCTCACGAGCGCCTATATCTTCTTTTGTGAGCTTATTTATAAGTTGTTCGTGAGGATTTTGGAATTATTTTGTAGAACGTCATCCGCGAGGTTGGTAGAAGATATTTGAAGGTCATTCGCAAGGATGATAGTAAACAAGAAGGCCATGTACAAAAAATGTGGTAGTAGATGGAATTGATTCGGAAAAGGTGGACTCGGAGTTCAACAAGGTTATAAATGAAAGGGGGCATCAATCGACACAAACCAGCTTACAGGCAAGCACCAACTGGAACCAGCCGGCATGAGGCTGCTTTTCTAGCACAAACTGTGCCATAGGTGTCCAGCATGGACCGTGTCATACCCTTTTGGCATGGGTCGTTTGGCACCGGCCGGCTCGTGCCAAAACCGTTTGTGAGTCTAAGTATAAACACCGAAGGTTCTATTTCACTCTGTGTGTTGCTTCAACACAAAAAATGCAAAGACCAGCCTGTGGGGTGTGAAGAATGACGCGGCCCGTGCCGTTCAACTGACGAAGAAATGCTTCCATCCAATGGCCCACGCCAAACGACACAAGGCACACGATCAGAAGTTAAAAATAGGGCACCAGCCTATAGCCTGTGCCAACCGACACGACCTATGTCAGAACGAGGCAACACAGCATGTGCTAGACCGGCTAGCCCGTTTCAGCACGAGGCTAACTGGCTGGCATAACCCATGCCATCTTGCACAGCTCGTGTCAATTGTGGATGCAAGGTTTTTTTGGCCTATTTTGAGCCTTTTTCAAGGCTCAATTCCATACTACTACTACTATATATATATCAACCTAGGTCTACTAGAGTTGAAGTTTATGCTTATTTCAGACTCTTAGGAGTAGGGTAGAGAGAGAAAACAACCTTTCCTTCTCTTTAAAAACTTTTCTTTCTTGTCTTTATTTTCTTTTGCTGAAAAGCATTGAATACAATGAAATATTTAGGTTCAATGCTTAGGAAGTAGTTAATTAACTTGGGGTTTGTATTTTTTATTCATTATTTGGTGTTTATTTTTTAGATTCCTTAGATCTACCTATTTCTATGTGTTTATGATTATTATGTTAGCTTGTTCTTCATCTTCTTATTAATTGCATGATTGTCACACTAATATTGTCACACACCTTAGTCTACTTTCATGTTAGCGCACTTATTGATATTCCCCAGGGAAGGAAACCTAGATGTGGTTGGGGTAACGATAGTCCGGGTGCGTATGGATGTATGCATGTGGGTCACCGAGTCAGCGTTACGATTGACCAGACACTAGTCTTAGCTGGAAATTGGCCTGGAGGGTTACGGATAGAGATAGTGTTAGTAGAAAAATATGGTTAGCAATCCTAGAGCAATTGATAAGTCATCCCTTTTGCCTTTGTAGGCTTAAGGAGATTCATTCGTGGTGGATTACCCAGGACGTAACATTACAGGGGAGATTCAGATCTGCACAGTAGGCAAGGTCATTGTTGCACTCCTCTAATTACGGAGGTGGTGCTGATGGAAGATTACATGCGCGCCTTACGTGATAGGTATGAGGAAGTGTTGATCATTAACCCCACCACGTTATACATCTTTGAATGTGATAGAATCGAGGATCGAAACAATACCGATCATATTACACAAATACTCCTAAAGTGCTAGTTTATATAGTTTATTCTCTTGTGATTTTTCATGGTAATAGTTTTTAGATAAAAATCCCCAAAGTCTGTCTTAGCAATACTAGCTATTCCTGACACGTGATTGGATTGATGGCTTGATCGCGGCTGTGAGTAGTTAACTTTTAGATTTCTAGCATCTTTGTGGACGACCCCACAGGTAGCATAGTAGTAGGAATGGGAGCAACATTGCAAATTTCTATCTTTGAAACGTCCTCCTCTCGACTTAATAGATCTCCAGTGAAAAAGGTTATTTATTAGCGATGCCGGGAGGGGCGGGGTCATTTACGCAGCCGAACTATGGACGTAGAACTGCAATGTCCTCAATGTCAAGAAAAAAATGGAAGCTTAAAGCATTTGTTTTTTTATTGTAATTATGTTCAGGAGGTGTTTGAAGTTGCGGGTTCTCTTGTAAAAAATATGGGCGAGCTCAAGGCAATGTGGTGATTCCATGTTTAGAGTTATTCTCGTCGACAATGATCCGGAAGTAGCAGAACTCTTGATCATGTTGTGTGACATAATATGGATGCAAAGGAACAACAAAGTTTTCCAAAATTGTAGCATCGAAGGAGGATTGGTTGCAGCTCATGTCGCGGAAAATCTACAAAACCTCCATCGAGCGAACTTGTGGCCAGAGCGTCTTACGGAAGTCCTCTCTACAGGCTCTCTCAGGCCTCCAAAAAAAGGCTCAAAAATTAAATTTCAACGCCGGAATCTCAAACGGGCTGCTGGAGTTGGAGTTCTTGCGACGAACCAAGTTGGCGACTTTGTTAAAGCTGTACCAAAGGTGTATCTCACATTTAGGAGCCTATTCTTGTTGAGGCTTTGACGTTGAAGGAAGCAGCTCTCTTAGCAATCCGAATGCATGTCCCGGAAGCAACATTAATTGGTGATTCCCTGAGCTTTGGGCAAATGGTTAGAGGCGAAGTAGAAATTTCGTTTCCGGTTGAGGAGATTGATAGAGATGCAAAGGCTGATTGTTGAACATGGGTTGCATTCCCCATCAAAATAATTTTCTTGCTCACTCTCTAGCTAATTATGCCAAATCTAGAGTGTTTGTACGTCGAATGGGATCATCCCCATGTTTCTTTTTGTCAAACGATACTGGACGTTTTCCAATACCATGCAGTGGAATATTTTATTCCATTAAAAAAAACAGTCTGACCAACAAAAAACTTGGTCAAATTCATAGTTTTAACCGTCAATTTATTACTCCATTTGTACCACCTATTTTGACATGTTTATTCTTTTAAACTCAAATTTACTAAACTTTGACCCTAAATAATAATTAATATATTTATAATAAAAATATCATGTGAGATACTTTTATATTTATCTTAACACCTATTTTTTAAGCATCAAAATTTTATGCTGAATTGTTGTACTCCCTCCGTTCAGCTATGTTTGGCACATTTTTAGTTAACTTTCTTAAGTCATGTTTGACCATAAATTTCATGTAATATATAAGTAGTAATATTATCATGTGAGGTATCGTTGG
>JAULKM010020984.1:0-14211 GCA_032355605.1 Rubia tinctorum
GATAAAGTCGCTCTTAACTCTAGTAATAGAATTTCAAGGTAAAATAGAGTATCCAAAGCACAAAAGCCTACCAAAATAAGTACAAAAGATCCCCAAAATCATCGTATAATATGGACACATCACACTCAAACTATAGCCCTTTGAAAACCCCTTGTCAAACCCACCAGACCTAAAGTTACACTTCATATGAGTTTCAATGACCTTTCTAGACAAGTTCTCATAATCCTCACAATTAAGATCCTTCGGTGTAAACCCATTTACAGTTGCCAATTCCATATACTTCCCACTCACATTAGTCATCCTATCACCATCAGATACTATCTCCCTCTGAATATCCTCCCTAACACCAAATAAAAATGATGCTCCACGCATTGCCAGGTTGATACTCGATACAAGATCATTTTGACAAAAAAACTCCAAATACTGCCCTTTGGGGGAAAACAAAAGATACAAGCATTAGGGATGCATTCCTGAGATCCATAATATTAACATAACAAAGGCATAATTTTAAATTTCATTAAGCTTGTTTCCCAATAATTCCAGTACATATAGTTAAATAAAACCTAAATTCCCAATAATTCCACTACATATAGTTAAATAAAACCTAAAAGCTATAAGCTAAAGAACCTTACCACTAGTTAACCCGCTCACACCACCATAAGGTGGCTAGCAACCCCTCTTTTTTTTCATTTGCCTTGGCTCGCTGGTGGTACCAAAAGTATTCACTTTATAATGCAGGACCTCCAGGTGATCAAGTTCCATGGTATCATCTTTCTTCTCCTTGTCAGCTTTATCAGGTGGATAAAAATCCACCATACATGCATGAAGCTCCTTTATTAATGGAAATGAATCCCGCTTCATTAGCTATTGAATCAAAGGAAATGGGTGGCCATTGTCCTTGATCTTCTCAGCAAAGGCCATATTCACCTTCTGCTTAGCTCTTTTCACCTCTAGTGATATGGCAGTCATGCTAGTGACACCCTTCATATCCAACTTGGGATTCTTCTTTCAAATGTCCAACTATACATTTTACCACCTTACACTCACTGCCTTAGCGTACACATTTACAAAGAAGTGGAAAAAACCCTTGGGTTTTCACAACTTGATTCATTAGCATGCAGAGATAGTCTTGATAAGCACGACTCTCACCCCTAAGCATCTAAAGCTCTGCCTTCAATGCACCATATATATATTAAACTCTTCTTGACTAAGACTTGCTCCTTTGCCAACTCAATTTCATTTAGCTCGAGAGCCGCCTTTAGCTCTTCTACCTGTCTGGGACGGGGAACTTTCCTTCTCAACATATTTGACAACACGATGCCTAAATTGGTGCCAGACACTAACCCATCTACAAAACATAAATAATTTGCATCAAGACAATTTTAACGTACAAAATTCCAATAGTGCATATATTTGCTTCATACATACTTTGATAATTTGCAAAAAAAAAAAGGAAGTTGTTCCCTTAGCAACACTACCTGACTTCTATGGCTTCTTCGTGACATCCACAATTGATGAATCCTTTATCGCATCGCGAACAAGATCTCTCAACGTCTGCACTTTTGATGGCTTGCCTCTAACCTCTCCCTCCCCTTCAAGCTTTCGCTTGCCACTTTGAGAGCTTGATTTTACAAGATGGGCTAGATAGCATTGGCGAGCTTCCAACATCTCTAGGTTTTCCCACTCTTCACCTTCTCTCCCTTTCAATTTAGGGTCACCCTAAACATTTTTTCAACAAGGATGATCCAGTTCATCGCTCTCATCATAGTGAGCTTCTTCTTCCTCATCCCGAATAATGGGAACATGAAGTGCTGTACGTGACATCGTCATACCTATAATAAATATTAACCAATCAATAATCCAGTACATAAAACACGAATAACGCATAACCAACATAGTACATATTTCTTAACAACTCAAATAAAAGAATAAAAGACAACATCACTTTCCCTTAGGTTGACCCAATGTTATAGACTGGGTGGACAAGGTATTTACAATAACACTATCCTTATTTAACTTCGCTCCCCTATCAGACTGCCTATCTAAGGGCACCACATAATTGCACTAAGGCATAGATATGCCATCAGAGCACCTGATGAAGAAATATATATCCTTCCACACCCCACCATTGTTAGAAAATCCTGCACCACCTGAACCCCAGAAATACCCAGGCAAAAGGTACTTCATTTGTCCCAGTTCAAATCGCGTCATTGCCTTTTCACGATCTTCAAATATCATGATTAATCGCTAGTATGTCTAACTACATATAATAGTATTGTATACAAAATTGGTATTTAGAAAATAAATGTTAAGATAAATCTAACAAGACCTCACATGATATTTTTATGAGATGGTCTCCTGTGAGGCAGCCTAAAGTTTAGGCATGGACTTTTATGCAATTCTAGCTATATTCTAACTTCAGGGACCTATCTCTAATAATTTTACAGGAACCAATCTCTAATAATTTTACAGGGACCTATCACTAATATTTTTCCATGGGCTTTTTTATCCAATTTTTTCCCATCATTTTCCCACCATCACAGTCTGAAAAAAAATCAATAAATTTTTTTAAATATTTTTAAAATGCAAAAAATTAATATGATCACCGAATTGAAAACTATAAACATCGGCAAAAAATAGCAGAACATCAACGAAAAATCATAAAACATCAATTAAAAATTGGAGCAAAAAATATATTAAAACTACAAATAAAACTACAAAAAAAATATTAAAAATTAAATAAAAATCAACAAAAAAATTTAAAAAAACCGTCAACTACAACTAACAAAACATCAACCAAAAATTATAAAAACATCAACAAAGCTTCAATCATAATTTTTTAAAAAGAAACTGCAAAAATCAACTAATATCAACCAAAAGCTAAAAATATCAATTCCATTACCTAAACTTTACCTTAAACATGAAAACGTCAACATAAGAAAAAAATCTACCCATGTCAACCAAAACTAGAAACATCAACTCGTATCACCTAAAACTCACCGAGAAAATGAAAAACATTAACATTAGAGGAAAAAAAAGTAGAAAGTATCAACTCATACAACCCAAAAAAACTACAAAACTTCGACTCATATCAACTAAAACTCACCAGGAAAATGAAAAATATCAACATGAGAAAAAAAATAAAAACATCAATAAAAAACTACGGTACCTCAAGAGTATAAATTATTCACTCAGAAAATCATAAAACGTCAACAATTGTTTTTTAAAAACTAGAAATATCAACCTATATAACCCAAAAGCTACAGACTTCAACTCCTAACACCTGAACTTCATTTGAAAAATATAAAACATCAACATAAAAAAATAACACTACAAACATCAACCCATATTACCAAAACCTCGGCCGGAAAATGAAAAACATCAATATGAGGAAATAAAAAAACTGCAAATATCAATCCATATCAACAAAAATAGGACAAAACATCAACTCATATCAAATAAACGTCACGTGAATATTGAAAAACATCAACATAAGAGAAAAAGGGTACAAACATTAGCAAAAAGTTACAGTAACTCAAGAATAAAAATTCTTTAAAAAGAGGACCTTGTGGGATTTGAACCCAGGTCACTAATCTCAAAACATAGAGCAATAACCATTACATCAGAGACTCTTATTGAGCTTACACTTAGTCAAATAATATTAAAATCCAACATACACATAAAGAACATAAATTCTTCAAAATAAAGGTCACGCAGAGATTCAAACTCGAGACCTTAACCTCAACAACAAGATTGCTAACCACTAGACCAAACAAACATTGTTGACAAAAGACTCAGTCAAGTAATTATTAAACCTCACCAAGTCTTTAAAAAAAAGTAGAACACAATATTTAACCTCACGTCATGAAGCGGAACCTCAGTGCGCCTCAGCCGTCCATTTCCACCGTCACCGTCGAGAAGTGTTATGACCTTCGGTAGCGTGTGAGATGCAAGCGCGTTGTTTCCTACCTTCAGGCACGTGCATCTCACGCTTCTTCTCTCTGCAATCTGCTTGTCGTCCTCCTTCGCATTCTTCCTTCGTCGTTCTTCCTTTGCCGTTCTTCCTTTACCGTTCTTCCTTCGTTGTTCCTCCTTCGTCGTTCTTCCTTCGCCGTTCTTCCTTCGCCGTTCTTCCTTCGTCGTTCTTCCTTCGTCGTTGCAGTGTCGTTGCAAATCTTGCATCGTAGATCAAATGCCGTCATTGACAAACCCTAGCCACTCCATGTTTCCTCGCCATCAATTTCTCCTCTCCGCCGTGATATTCCTCCGTGCAATGTTGTCTCTGTGCAATGCCGTCTTGTGCTACGGAGCGCAACCGCTGGAGCGCAATAACTGGACTGAATCGGAATTCGACGGAAGAAGAATTGCGGCGGAGCTCCGAATCTCTGGAGGGAGAAGAAGCGCGATGGGAAACCGGTAGAGATCGATATATTTCTGGCTTGAATTCGGCATAAAATGGCGGAAATCGTCAGTCGGTGGTAGTTTTTTATCGGCGAGATGTTTCGGTTTGACGAGAGAACAAAAATGAAAATCTAAAATGTTTGTGATATATATAGTATTTTGGTAATTGCAGATTAAGTCCCCAAATTTATCAGCATATTTTTTTTTTTAAAAAAACTCATTCCAAATGAAACTTCTTATAATTGCACAATAAATCTCTGGTCTAAAGTTTAGACTTTCTAAAACAAAACTTTGTATATTTTTATTATGTATATTAATTTAAATTCACGGTCAAAGTTTACAAAGTTTGACCTGGAAAAAGCATGGGCGAGTTTGATCTGGGACAGGGGGAGTATATAATTTTCCGCTATTCTTCAACCTTCGGAGCTGATAAAAACTAGAGAACAAACCAACACTAAATTTCTTCTTAGCCCTACTACAACCTCATTAAAACCTACAATCATAGCCATACCCAAGGATGAATATGCTTGCGACGTAATCCTGAACAGGTATGATTAGTCCATACAAAAAATGATACTCAAACACGAAGTAATACCCAAAAGAAGGACTGCATACTCCTTCCCCAACACTTGGTACCCTAAACTCACAATTGCCTAAGAATGGAGAACTGATCCTTCAAAGAAATTAAGTCGTTTTCAGTCAACACACTATAACCTTCTCCAACCGCATGACTTCCTTTTTCTCCCCCTAAGTCACCCCTCATTCACATCACTGCGAGTAGCCTCACTTCTACACTTACTAACATTAGGGTTAACAATGGGAAACGATGACTAGGCACCATGATTACAAATTAAGCAAGGATAATTTACCCTCTCAAAACTAAGTTCTTCGGAATAAGTTTAGCAAGCTTTTGAAGGAAAAGTTCACATTTACCAAGAATGAAAGAAAGATTATAAACTATTCTAAATTGAACTTGATTTTATAAAGTTACCAGCAAATACAACTTTACAGAAACGTGTTTCTTTTCGATGCAATCAATTACTTGTGTCAATTGAAAACCAGAACTGTCACACGTCAATATAGGGAAGTACACTTCATAATGATTACTCTATATAGTATTTTGTTTATACAACAATTATTCCCTTATTTTTTGGGCCATTATCAACCAACTCCTGAAATTTAAGGAATACTAAAAGGTTACCACAAATTTTGCACTTCATTGCATTGATACTCAAATCATTTCAAAATTCTTCAAAATATAACAATATTTTTTTACCCATGAAGTCATTTTAATCGCATTTTCATACGGTTTATCCTAATTAATTCTCTGAATAATTTCCTCTATTATTACTTCGCTTCGAATATCACATCGTCCATATCACACAAACAATCAATCTACGCTTCATTTTCCATTATTTCGTGGTTGGGGGGCTTATGGTATATATATGACCTACCCATTCCAACTTAATTCAAACAGAGCATTCGTAGAAGAAAATGGCAGAAAATAGCACTCACCATGACACCTCTTTACTGGACCACGATCCAAAGAGATTAGCGTGATAGTCAGACCACAATCACATGATTGAAGACCTATAAATAAAGTCAAGAAATACCAGAAAGAGATATGTGACATTTTACTCTCGAAATATACACATATTAAGGTCATACTGACTTAAGCTTCAGGTCTTCCTCCCCGGGATATACACGGGAACATTTGCAGGTATTCGAATAAGCTAGAACTCCCGGTGAGCTGATTGTGGGCACTATCATCACTCGGAAGAAAATTTCCACATCATTTTTCATTATAGATTAAATTGGTTTTTTAGTCCTAAAAATGCCCAAAATGTACTTTTGGGCCATACCGGTGTTTTGTTATCTGTATTTGCCATAACGTTTCTAAGATGTACGTTTTGGGCCTTAAAGTCGATTCCATCTTAACAATCTGTTAAAATCCAATTTTGCAGGGGGTAATTTAGTAATTTAAATTTTATTTCCCCCCTCTCCCTTCCCTTTATTCTTTTTTCCTTTTTTATTTCTCCTTTTCTTTTCTTCCTCCAATATCTTTCTTCTCCCCGCCAATCACCATTTCTCATCACCTCCTTCCCAACTCACGGCTACTGGATTTCTAGGATTCCTTGGATTTTAGAGACTTTTGGATGTATTTGTTGGGTTTATTCTATGGGTGTGATGGTCATTTTCCGTACTAAATCTTTAGTCTTGTCGAGCGAATCCATTGGTACTTTAGGCTTTTCTAGGCCGGAATGTTTGAGTGGTGATAGGCTGATAGCCATTACTAGTGTGGTTATCTTTGGACATCAACGCCCTAGAGCCCTATGAAGGGAAGTGGGGTTTGACGTTGAATTCTCCAACAGATCACTATTCCAATCGATCCAGTAACACCCCAAAATCCAACCAACTTGCTCAACGCAAGCAAGGTCGAACCTGAGCATGTTACTATGAATCCAACTGATCCGATTACTTACATGCAGTGACTACACTGGCGGAGCTACACCTGAACAAGGTGGCGGAACCACACTGGCGGTTCCGATTGAAACTATTGCATCGTACTCTAATTCGAACAGCTCAATATTTGTATCCTATTTAGACTAGTTTCTTCAGAACTTAATCCGAAGAAAGCAATCCTCATATATAAAAAACCATGCCAGGCAGATGTAAGCATTAGATTTACCACACTTAGTTGATTTCTTTTAACCAAGAAAATGTAGAATTTTTTCTTCCTTCGTGTGGGAGGAATTGATACTGGATGAAAGGGCTATAGTATATATATTAGGCATCATGCATTAGATTTTCACAAGGATGGGAGACTTTCATGGGGTACGTGTCTCGTTTATATATATATATATATATATATATATATTTTAGTTTTAGTTTTAGTTTTAATTTAGTTTTATTATTATTTTTCTCTTTCTGGTATTTTCTTTACTTTTCTTTTCTCTTTTCCGCTTTTTCCTTTTAATTATATGATTGTGAAATTGGTTTATTTATAATAATAATTATTATTATTTTCATGATTATGACATTTCGTTGACCGTGTTATATTAATAATATAATTCTCC
Source organism: Rubia tinctorum (assembly GCA_032355605.1). Lineage (NCBI taxonomy): Eukaryota > Viridiplantae > Streptophyta > Magnoliopsida > Gentianales > Rubiaceae > Rubia > Rubia tinctorum. The sequence goes on from JAULKM010020984.1 coordinate 7,479, forward strand.
ATATAATTTATTTATGAATAATTATTACATTAATAAATTATAGCTATTTAGTTGAAATCATAAATACCATTTCTTAATTGATTAAATACCTAATTTTTATTGTTAATTTTACTTCTTTTTTCTCTCAATCTTGGCTTATTATATCCCAATGATATTTTCCTTTATTTTGTTTCTCAATCCTAGAATACATACCTTTAACTAATGTACTAAATACGAATATTATAATAAGTTATAAAATTTTCATAATTTAAAATTACGAACAGTTTAATTTTAAAATTTATATCAAGGTATAGTAGAAGAAATGTTTAAACTTAACTATTACACACACTGAATTTGTTAGGGGCGGGGGTTCACAGTCTCCCGCCTTAAGGAATTTCGTCCCCGAAATTCACATGTCTATGTGAACAGCTCAGGGTACCTAACCCTCATGTCTACTTACATCTTTTGAAGTTGTGCTCGTCAACTTTATAGTTCATTCATAACACTAAAATCATAAGGATCTCTCTAATACACTAAGTTTTAATTTTATGATCTAGTATCTTTACTGGAGTCTCCTCGACACCAGTTTTTCATTCAATATTAAATCCTCATGTTTAACTATGTGTTTAGGGTCAGGGTGATACTTTTTTAGAAGTGATGTATAGAAGACATCATGTAATCTCCCCAATTGGTTGGGCAAGTCAAGTCGGTACGCAACTAGTTTGACTCGTTAACAATCTCAAAGGAACTAATGTACCTACAAATTAATTATTTTTTCCTTCTTACTATGCTCAACTAGACCTTGTTGAGGAGTTTTCTTCAGTAATACCTGGTCACTACTTCAAACTATAGGTTAAGACCTTCGATAATCTGCATAGCTATTCTATCAAATCTGAACTGATTGAAGACGATGCCTTATTATCTCTTCCAATTGGTTTCTTAACCCAATGTGTACTAGTAAGTGGGAGAATTTTTTTCCTATCCAGATTCTTTCCAAAAGAGGAGTGTCCGGCATTTTTGAACATAGAGTACTCTATAAGGGTCGTGCCTATGAATGATTTATAACTATCTTTATAAGTAAATTCTACTAGAGGCAAGTGAGCGTCCCACCTTACCTGAAATCCATAACACTGCTTCAGAGCATACCCACTAGTGTTTGAATTATTCTCTCTGACTACTCATCAGACAGTGGGTGTGCGGTAGTACTAAAGATGAATATTTTCCCCAATTCTGATTGTAGTTGCTTCTAGGATCGGGAAGAAAACCTTGGGTCCCTATCCAGACAATAGTCGTCGGCACCCCGTGTGAGCTAATGACTTCACAGGTATAACGTGTCTCTAACTTTTGTAGAGAATACTTGACGTTTATTTGTAGAAAATGAGCCGATTCCCCCCCCCCCAATATTTCTACTACAACCCAAATCATACTGTGACCATTCTGAGTTTGTGGTAATTTTGTCACGAAGTCCATCGTGAGGTGATCCCACTTCCACTATGGGAATCCTAATGGTTGTAATGACTCTGATAGTTTCTGATATTTATGTTTGACTCAACGACACACCAAGCATCTGGCGACGAATTCTGAAATGTCCCTTTTCATGTCGTCCTAACAATACTTATATTTAAGTCCCATTACCTTTTGGTTTCTCCTCGGTGAAACTTATATATTGGGCTGGTGAGATTCCTCTAACGCCATTGGTTTGATTTCTAAATATCGAGGTAAGTAGTATCTACCTCTTCATTACAAAAACCATGTTACCCTCATTTTTAAAGTCTGATAACTTACCTTTAATGGTGAGTTCCATCCTCTTTTATTAAGAACTCGTCACATTTCTGAGCCATTTTTAACTTGGGGGTAAAATAGACTTTACCCTCAAGTTGGAAAATACTACTCGATCACCCTTAATCGCACAATTCCAACTTTCAACCTAAGATAACGGCTATGCCTCCCTCAGCATATGTGTCAAACTTGACTCTAGGATTAAGGCATCATCCATTACATTCGTCTTTCCATGGTGATAATTAATCACACAATCATAACCTTATAAAATTTCCATCCACCGATGTAGGTTCATATTCAAGTCTTTTTGGGAAAACAAGTAATTCATATTCTTATGATATGATATTACCTCAAACGTAACTACTTATAAATAGTGTCTCCATTTTTTCACGGCGAACACCACTGCAGTGAGTTCGAGGTCAATGGTGGGGTAATTCATCGCATAGGACTTCATCTTTTAGGAAGCATATGCAGTGACATGGTATTTTTGCATCAATACGCATCCCAGGCTATCTCCTGAAGCAGCTGTATATAAAATAAACCCATCATTTCCCTCGGTTAGCGCAAGGATTAGTCCAGTTGTCAAACGCTTTTTCATTTCTTGAAAGATGGCTTCTGTCTTTTCTTTCCTATCATACTTGCCTCCCTTCTGGGTTGGACAGGACTAAGGAGATGCTAATTTAGATAAGTCTTTAACGAAGTGTCTATAGCACCCATCCAGTCCTACAACTCCAAATCTTTGTGCTATTGGTCGGTACCTTCCAAATTAGGATGGTTCTAACTTAGAGGGATTCACCGATATCCATTCCTTACTAGTCACATGCCCCAAAAAGTTCACTTGAATTAGCCAGAATTCACCCTTATTAAACTTAGCGAATGACTTATGCTCCTTAAGCAGTTATAACACCGTTTTCAAGTGTAACTCATGCCCCTGATGAGACGTTGAAGAGACCGTGATGTCATCAACGAAGAGGGTGACAAACAGATCTGAGTGCGGTTGAAACACTCGATGCAAAGATCCATGGATGTGGTTATCGTTAGTTACTTCAAATGGAATTACCACGACTTCATAATGATCTTGCCGATGGTTAAAGGTTATCTTTGGAACATCATACCTTCTTAGCCACAATTGGCAGTACCTCGGTCTTAGATTTAATTTGGAAAATACAAATTTTCCTTGGAGTTGATCGAATAATTCCTTTATGATAGAGGGGGTACTTATTTCTAATCGTCACACTATATAGGCCTTAATAATCATTACCCACTCTTAGAGTCCGCGATTCTTCTTAATAACATAGGGGTTCCCTAAGGAGATGTACTCAGTTACAGGAACCCTTGAGTTAACGAATCTTCGAGTTGTACTTTTAACTCATGTAGTTCTAATGGGTCTATGTAATGAGGACTTCGAGAAAATGGAGCAGTATATCTAAGGAGGAAAACTTACAAGTTCCTCAGTGAAGTCTTGAACTACAGGTATATCTTCTATTTCATTTGATTTGATGGCTTATTCGTGATTAAGCCAACATTCCAATTTCCCCTTCATCATATTTCAGACCTTGACACCAGCAATCTTGAATGAGGATAACCTATTTCATCTTATGCCTACCTTAATCTTTGGTTTTCCCTACCCGATATAACTTAACTTCCTCTGCATGACAATTTAGCAACCAATCCATGCAAAGTATAACTTCGTATCATTTAAAGGTATGGAAGGTAAGTCCATGCAAAGTGTTTTCCCCTCTATATCTTTGACATAGTTGTAGAAGTAAGCAAGGTGATCGCATCATTGCTGTCTGAAAGCATGAGTGGAAGATTGGAGAGAGAATCAAAAGTCACGAAAAAGATGAGATAATCAGACAACTTTCATCGCAATATTGGCCAAGGCACGATGCCCAGACTCAAAGCTGGAACGAGTAACTGTGGGCTACTTCTTAGCACTCTAGGAAACAAGATTGCCACTAAGAAAAACATCATACCCTTATGTCGAACATAAAGTCTCAAAGAAGCATGCCAAATATACATCAGAGTAGTCCAACACCTCGGAAGTGCAAGCCAAGGCAAAAAAACTATAGTTCATAGTCCCACAAACATAGTGGACAATACGAGTAACTGCAGCAAAATGGTCATCCCGGGAATCCTGAAGGTACGGACTGACAGAATTTACAGCAAAGGTAAAATCTCGATGAGTGATGAAGTACTGCAGAACACTAACAAAGGACTGATAAAGAGTGTGACTGGAAAACTTCCCACTAGTACTATTGTGGAGTTGAGACTTCGGAAGAAACAACATAGAGACGACAACAACTTTGGTTATCCTAGCTCGACTAAGAATATCAAGGGTATACTTAGCCTGGAAAAAAAGGATAAATTAGACTCTAAGCAAGGCCCTGGAAATAATGCAAAGATCTCAATCCTTAATGGAAAGCTCCTTATCAGCCCAAGCAATGAACTGACGAATGGCCGAAGAGTCATTTCCATTAAGAAAAATGACGTCCACATAAACCAAAAGATATAGCAGAGTAGTTCCTCAAGAAAAGGCAAAAAAAAGTGTATATCAAACTATAAAGAAAATTAAAGTGACGTAGATAGGTGCTGAGTTGTTGGAACCAAGCACGGGAAGCCTACTTCAGGCTACATATAGCTTTTCTTGGGCAACACGCATAATCAAGATAAGCATAGTCCTTGTAACCAACCAGTTGAACCATAAAGACTAGAGTGCTAAGCACATAATTAAGAAAAAACATTCTTAATATCCAATTGAAGAAGAGACCATTGACGCATGGTGGCATTAGCAAGGACACTGCGAACAGTCAAGGTCTTCACGTAGGGCTGAAAGTGTGTCAAAATTAAACCCTAGATACTGAGAAAAACCCTCTGCCACCCGTAGATCCTTGCATAAATCAATACCACCATTAGGTTGATACTTGAGACGAAAAACCCATTTGAATCCGACAAGATTCTTTTCTGAAGAGTGAGGCACCAAAATCAAGTTTGTTGGTGGTGAAGTGCAGCTATTTTGTCTCTCATGGCCAAAACCTAGCGATGATCTCGAAGAGCCACACGATAGTTCTGAGGCTCGATCTGAGCAACTAGGGAAGCCATAAAACCATACACCTTATATTGATCCCTAAAAAAATACCACGCTCTGAATATTTCAAACAGCCCAACAAATATTGCATGTTCAGAGTCTTCATTTTCTTCACCTTCCCTCACAAGAACCTCCCCAAATCATTATTATTTTGAGACAAATATTATATGTTGCTTGTTTTCCATGTCGCTAGGGAAATCGAGAAGTTATTTGATCCAGAAAACCCTAGCGTTATGCAAACATTGAATTTGTCATCAATTCCATCAACCCCGAATCTGGTCCCGCTGGATAGCTCCTCCAGAGATAACAACTAGCATCGTAGCAAATGCATTGAATTATCAAAGCAAGGCAATGTGGATGGCGGATATTATGATGTATCATAGTTGATGTGATTATTCACGTTTTGCTGGCCGATTCTTGGGCTACTCCTCTTCTACTTCAAATAATTCGTATCTCATTGATTTCTGATAGGGGTGGCAAAATAGACCTGTAACCCGTGGGTCAAGCGGGTTGTCTATTGTTAAACCTGGGAGGGTATGTGTTAAATGGGTAATGGGTCAAACGGGTGATGGGTAGTTAAAAAATATGGGTTGGACGGGTTGAGTTTATGGGTTGACAGCGAGTTTACCCATATGGGTTGAAACCCGTGGGTTTATGCGGGTTTACCCATATGGATTGGTACATAAACCCACATGGGTTAATATATGGGTTGAAACCCACAGGTTTACCAATATGGGTTGATAAATAAACCCATATGAGTCAATAAATGGGTTGAAACCCGTAGGTTTACCCATTATTTACCCGTGAGTTAAATAATTTTCAACCCGCTTGTTGAGCAGGTTTCAATCCGACCCGTTTTGACCCGACCCATTGGGACCCATTATAAAATGGGTTAAAATGGGTCATACCCGTATTTTTTATATATCCATTTTACTCAACCCATATTTGACCCGTCCACCCATTTGCCACCCCTATTTTCTGAGTTATCTCTCTCAGATAATTGTTTTAAGAAATTGATGGACAGTCTGAGATCCGCTGAATCGAAATGGTTATTGGAGGGTGTTCAACGAATATATTCAGAAGAGAAGTGACGATATATTTTTCCAAATTTTTTAACAGATTGAATTCAATGGCTTTTATGTTATTTTAACATTGGATGTCTTTAACCGACATTGACTGCAAACTTAAGCCAACTTTGGGTTATTTCGACACTTTCAAAAAATCCAGGGCCTTATTGTTACATATGAAGGAAATGAGGATTAATGGGCATTTATTTCCTTCTTTACTAGATTAAGTTTGAGGGTTTTTTTTTATCATTTCACCATTGGCTAGCATTGATCAACGTTAATTATAAGTCCCGTCCAACTTAAGATTATTTTGGCACTTTCAAAAAATACGGGGTCATATTATCACATACTCCCTCTGTCCCAAGATTATTAACCTATTAATTTTTTTAAAGTCAAATTTTGTAAACGTTGACCCTAAATATAAATTAGTATATGTATAATAAAAATATCAAATGAGATATTGTTTGATTCATCTTAACATGTATTTTCTAAATAGCAATTTTTTATGCGGAAATGTTATTTGTAGCTAGAGATATTGATGGTCAAACAAGGTCATTGAAAACCGTGAAAAAGTAAATAGACCAATAATTATGGGACAGAGGGAGTAGCAAGGAGGTAGGGGTTGTAGGAACGGTTTTTCTTTTAAAAAATCATCTTTACTTATAGTCACAGACAAAGTCTTGCATGAAACCGTCTTTTGGTGAGGCCAGGGTTATAATAGAGTTTTCGCAAGCATTATTAGGGATGACAGTGAGACAAGTTTTGATGGAGGTCTGTCCCGCATCCGCCCCAATAGTGAGGCGGGGTCTGGAGGTAGTTT
>JAULKM010020994.1:0-14210 GCA_032355605.1 Rubia tinctorum
CATAAGCTTGTAACACATTTGAACTAGGAAGAAAGCTTCCCAACTTATATACTAGTCACAAGCTCTCTCTTTTTCCCGTGTGGGACAAAGAGTTTCAAGGCATGCATTTTCGCACATTTTCCTCTTCCAAAAGTGAATCTTTTGACATCAATATCTCATTCACTCTTGATCCGTTTTGAGTGTTCGAGTAACCGATTTTATAGTACTCACTGCGTAGATTCCAAAAATGTCATCCAACGGACCCAATTCATTTCGAATACTACTCAAAACTGAGCCCAAAAGTTGACAAAAATCAACTATTTTTCCAACATATCAAATTGTAAAGGTGCGCATTCTTTTATGTGTAATTGTGTATTCTTATAATTTGATTGTGTTAACTATATAAATAGTGAATGCACAAAAAATAGTACTCCCTACATTCGAGTTCAAGTTGCACACTTACTATTTGACACTATTTTCTACCAAAGTTTAACCGCATATTTGAGTAGATATATAAGCAATAATATTATCATACTCCCTCTGTCTCAGCTTAAACTGCAGAGGGAGAAGGAATGTCCCAAAATTTCAACCCATATAGAATGACTATTTTACCCTTCCATCATCCCTCCCAACACCAGCCATCCATCAACCAACAACTACCAGACATCGAACAATTCCAACACCTCAAACCACCACTATCCCCAACTCAATTTAAACTTCAATGTACATAGAATCAAAACTCAAAAACAAATTAATCACAAAGTACATCTCCTACGTTCTTTAAATTCTAGGACAAAAACTCAATTTAAACTAACTTTACCCATTAAAATTACAGCGTCTTCTCCTCGTCACCGTCGCATCTTCCCCACCTCCTACCCATTTGCATCCTCTTCGGTCTTCGAGCTCTTGCCTCCTCGTGTAGTCGTAGTCTCCTCGATGTGGGGTTTGAAGTCATGGTGGTTTCCGTCTCCTCATCATCGTGAGCAACACCTCCTCATCTTTGTGAGTTGCGCCTCCTCGCCATCCTTGTTGTCCTCGCCTTTGTTCCGTACTTGTCATCGTCACCTCCACCGCCCTCACCTCCACGTTGTTGGGTATGTAACTTGACGCCGCTGTGGAGTTTGCAAGAGATGTTGAAGGAAATTCTGAAAATGATTTGAGAGGATGCGGCAGGAGAGAGTATGAATATGAGTGAATGGATAGTTGCGTAGGAGTTGTAAATTAGGTGAAAAGTGATTGGAGTTTTTAATTGGGCCAGTTGAGCCCAAATAAAATAGAGGGTAATATGGTCTTCTGATCATAAATATTAAGTATTATATTTTCAAATATGGAAAGTGTGCACTTTAAGGTGGGTCGAACGAAAATGGAAAGTGTGGAGATTAAACTGGGAAGGAGGGAATATATGATATTGTTAAATTCGTCATAACAATTAGTTTCTCAAAAGTAACTTTTCGGTTGTTGTTATTATACGTAGTAAAACATATTAATGGTTAGACAAGTTTCTTGATGAGCGTGAAAAAAATTCTGTGCAATTTGAACTGGGACACGGGAATTTTGGAATGCACATTTTACCTATTTATGATGCACCTTTATAGTATCGCAAAGGTACGACATAAGAATTGATGAAAGAATCATGTTGAGACTCAAAAATAACTTTTCTAAAATGTTAAGAGTAAAATTTCCGAGGAAATATTTAAATAGTTAAAAACTAGTTTCGGACATTGTTAGACCAGGTTTATCAGTGACCGCAGGCTTGCGGTCAACAATTTTTATTTTTAAAAAAGTAAACATGAACAGTGTGGCCCAACCCATCAGTTTTGGGGTCAAAACTGATTTTGGAAACAAAGGGAGATAATCTAGGTCATTTGCCAAGTGTCTATTTCCTATTAACTGAAAATATACCAAATCAAATCCAATCTAATCTTTTTATCTCCTTATTTACATATGATTTTATATGTATTTAAAAATATTTTTGTAATAAATTAATTGCAATTAAATACATTTTTCATTCCCTATAAATAGAGATGGATATTGTCATAGTTCAATGCACAACTCAATATTTCTCTTCTCACTACTTCAAATAAAACTCTCTCAATTTTTGTAATTAGTGTTAATCATTTTCCAATAGAATTAACACAAACACTATTTTCTTCCATGGATTAAAAAATTCCAATTTCGAAAATATTATAAAATTATTATAAATTATTATAATTTTTTTATAATTTATTAAATTTTATTAAATTTTATTTAAAATTATTTAATAAATTCGAAAATATTATTACTAGATATTACAAAATTCAATTAATAATTAATAATTTAAAACATACTTTTTTATATTTAGTATTAAAATAATATTTAAAGAGTTGAAGTTTATGGTTGAGTTGGATCATTGATAAACCTTTAGAAAGAACTAGCGGAGTACCATCGTGCGTTACACGATATTTTTAATAAAATTATTAGGATGTACATTTTGTGTTTTAAATTTAAATTGAAAATAAATTTTATTTAAAATTTTAAAGTTTAGTCATCTAAAAAAACTATATGAGTTATGAAGTGAAATAATTAATATGGTTAAAAATCTTTAAATATTAAATAAAATGAAAACTGATTAATTAAAACAATCATTCACATTTTAAAAAAAGTAATTATATATGTTGACATTCATTTTACAATGTTATCATAACTATGTATATCTCATTGCAATAAATAAAAGTGAATATCAAATTACCTAATTAGTCTCACTAATTATAAAATATCCTCATTTAATAATTAGCTGGTCTAAAACAAGACTTTGTTATATATAATAAATAAATAATATGTATACATATTTGTATCAAAAGTACTCTATCATTGTATAAAAAATCATATTATTTTGTTATTTCAAATTATGTGTTTGTTTGGATTTTCTTTAGTGATACATATATATATATATATATATATATATATATATAAGTTTTATATTTTAACAAGTTAGTATTGATTATATAGTAAAGAATTAAAATTAGTAACATATTATAATATTAGTATGTTATTTTTAGACAACTTGGGTTTAAGTTAGTCAAAATGATTTCAATATCTCCGGTTGACAGCACCAAGTAAATAATTTCTGTTATATGGTGATTGAGAATATAAAATAATAAGAATATTTTGTTATTTCAAATTATGTGTTTATTTGGATTTTCTTTAGTGATGCGTGTGTATGTATGTATATATATTATAGTATGAGATATTTATGGTTTTAAATATCACAAAGTCTTGTTTTAGGCAGTCTAAACTTTAGGCCAGGGATTATTGTGCAATTATAAAAAGTTTCATTTGGGATATGGTTTTTTTTAAAAATATGTTGAAAATTTTAGGGATCTTCTGTGTAATTATTAAACTGCTATATATATCACAAACTTTTCAGATTTTCCATTTTCCATTTTTTCTCTCTTGTTGGAAACCTCTGGTCGGTTATCGAAAACCGCCATCGACCGACGATTTCCGTTGGTTTTCTGTCGGATCTACATCAGAAATTCACCGGATTTCCGTCGTTCATCTTCTTCCGCCGGAGAATCGAAGCCTCCACACCGCAAAGCCTCCGCGATTCAGATCTAGATCGAAGCCTCGAATCTTCGCTGGCAGTTACGCTCCATCACACGGACGTCGTCGAATGGAGCAAAGTCACGGCGACGAAGAGCAATGGACGGCGACAGAAGGGGCTAGGGTTTGAGGCACAGGGACTGAGACGTAGCGACAACAATTGAGAAGCAATCAACGGCGATGACAGGGGATTGAGGCGCATCGACGACAGTCCATGGGGATTGAGGCGCATCGACCGCGACAGTGACGGTGACGGTGACGGTGACGGTGAGGAGATATGCAACGACGATGATGGTGAGGCGAGGCAACTGCTACGGCAATGGCGGACGGCGGTGGTGGCGACTGACGGCGGAAGGACGAATGTTTCACGTACTAAAGGTGAGGTTTATTTTTTTTCTAAAGAGATTTATTGGGATTTAATAATGTTTTTGACTGAGTGAATGATCAATACAGGTTTTGTGGTGTAGTGATTAATACTCTAGTTGTTGAGGTTAGAGGTCTCAAGTTCGGATCTCTGCGTGACCTTAATTTTGAAGATTTTATGTTCTTGATGTATATGCTTAGGTTTAATATTATATGACTGAGTGTACGTTCAATAAGATTCTTTGTTGTAGTGGTTATTTATTTAGGCTTTGAGGTTAGTGACGCAGGTTCAAATCTCACTGGATTTTTTTTTGAAGAATTTTTATTTTTGAGGCACAGTAACTTTTTGCCGATGTTTGTAGTTTTTTTTCTCTTATGTTGATTTTTTCAATATTCGAGTGAATTTTAATTGATATGAGTTGATGTTTTATCTTTTTTGGTTGATATGGATTGATATTTGCAGTTTTTGTTTTTAATTTTCTCATATTGATATTTTTCATTTTTCCGACTGAGGTTTTGGTAATAGGAGTTGATGTTTGTAATGTTATTTTTCCGATGCTGATATTTTTCATTTTTCAAATGAGGTTCAGGTATTAGGAGTTGATGTTTGTAACTTTTTGGTGATATGGGTTGATATTTGTATTTTTAAAAAAATTGGTTGACGATTATGATTTTTTGAGTGAATAATTATATTCTTGAGGTACCGCAGTTTTTTTGTTGATGTTTTGTGAATAATTATATTCTTGAGGTACCGCAGTTTTTTTGTTGATGTTTTTATTTTTTTCTCATATTGATATTTTTCATTTTCTGGATGAGTTTTATTTGATATGAGTCGATTTTTTGTAATTTTTTTGGGTTATATGGGTTGATTTTTTTTGCTTTTTTCTCTCTAATGTTGATATTTTTCATTTTCTCGTTGAGTTTTATATGATACGAGTTAATGTTTGTAGTTTTGGGTGACATAGGTTGATTTTTTGTAGTGTTTTTTCTTCTTATTTTGACGCTTTTCATTTTCTAGGTGAAGTTTAGATGATAGGAATTGATGTTTTTAGTTTTTGGTTCATATTAGTTGATTTTTGTAGTTTCTATTAAAAATTTGATAATTGAATATATGTTGATGTTTATATGATTTTTAGCTGATGTTTTGTTAGTCGTAGTTGATGTTTTTTTTTTCAATTTATGTCGATTTTTATTTGATTTTTAATATATATTTTGCTGTTTTATTTATTTTTTGAAATATTTTTTGCTCCAATTTTTTAGTTGATGTTTTTTAATTTTTCTTTGACGTTCTGCTATTTTTTGTTAATGCTTATAATATTCAATTCGATTATTATATTAATTTTTTGTATTTTAAAAATATATTTTTCATTTTTGATTATTTTTTGTGGATTGCAGATGGCGGAAAAATAATGGGAAAAATTGGACAAAAAAACCCTTAAAAAATATTAGTGACAGGTCCCTATACAATTATTAGAGATAGGCCTCTGGAGTTAGAATATAGCTAGAACTGCATAAAGGTCTCTGCCTAAAGTTTAAACTGCCTCATAGGAGACCGTCTATTTAAATATATCTTAGAAGTTATATATTTTAACAAATTATGATTGATTGTATAGTAAAGAATTAAAATTAGTAACCTATTATAATATCAGTATGTTATGTTTAGACAACTTGGGTTTAACTTAGTCAAAATGATTTCAATATCCCCGATTGACAGCATCAAACAAATAATTTTTATTATATGGTGTTTGAGAAGAAATTGATTGGATGAGAGAGTTAATATTTAATTGAAAATTTTGATTATATTGGGTCATGTAAACATGGTCTTAGGACAACATTTCCGAATAAACTAATTTCCGGACACTATTAGGATTGACCAATGTTCTCCATCCATCCCAATCTAAATTGCTTGTTTACTTTTTGATAGTCAACTTTTGTAAACTTTGACCATAAATATAAATTAATATATAAATAAATAATAAATATATCATATGAGATATTGTTAGACTTGTCTTAACATCTATGTTCTAAATATCAATTTTAATGCGATATTATTATAAGTATCTAGAGATATTTGCGATCAATCATACTCATTGAATAACGTCAAAAAAGTAAATAAATAATTTCGAGTGGAACAGATAGAGTATTTTAAGGAAATAAATACTACACAATAAGAAGACTAAGGTACATTAGAGCTAATTGCGGCTTTGTGGGACTTGTGGCATTGGGCTAACTGGGCTCATGAGCCCAAAGTTTCTTAACACCCCGAAATCCACATCTGAACGATGTGATCTCTTCTGCAAGTTTGTTCGCCTGCTTGCGGTTTCGGCTGCCATCATCCCACATTTCTATTGTAGACTTCTATAAGAGTGGCTTTCTTTGGAATTTGGAAATTGTTGAAAATAATCAGACAGCATTAGCCCATAGGTTGGCCCAAATAGCTGTATATTTCCATCTTCCGGAGAGCTCGCAATTCATGTAAAATTTTGAACATTACAATTCCTGCTCTCATGCGTTGAATAACAAAAAACTTATCACTCCAAATTGAAATGGATGGTGATTTTTGCTGGAAATAAACAATATATTTAACGGTAACATTATATTTTTTTTATTAAATGGTAAATTATAAGAGTTCATCTCTTGAAAGACGGTCTTTCCATAATCCATGGAAAGATCAAGGTTTAACGTGCAAATTATAAGAAATGAAGATAGAATTTTCGGGTTGCATGAATCAGGTTATAAACTTTATAACTACTATACGTTGCATAATAAAATTTTATTATTGCAACTAAAATATTTTACCTTTTATTATTCTAATTAAATCTCGTCTTTCCATAACTTATGGAAAAATGATATTTCCCAAGACTTTGCCAATTTATAATATTCCCTCCAACATTAATGTCACAATTGCTTTTATCAAGTCAAATTTGAAAAACTTTGACTCTAAATAAATATCATGTGAGATCTTGTTAAATTCATCTTAATGTATATTTTTTAAATATCAATTTTTATGTGAAATTATTATATGTACCTAGAGATATTAACGGTTAAACATGATCATTGAAAATCGTGAAAAATAATTGTGCCATTAATCTTGGGATGAAGGGAATAATATAAATGATTAGTTTATAATACTTCCTTCGTTCCAGCCAAACTTGCACATATAAACTTTTTCACGTTCTCTAATAAACATGTTTGACTGTAAATATATGCAATTACATATAATAACGGTGCATTAAAAGTTAACATCTAAAAACTACATGTTACGGACAATCTAACTATATATCATATGATAATACTATGTGCGAACGACTTGGGAGGTCCCTGAACTTCCTCCACCGTTCACCTTTGCCCCTTTATCTTTTTTAAACACATTTAGCCCATCAACTAACAAAACTGCTAAGCCTTGGTCCTTTCGTCTAGTCAAAAGCATCAATTTTAAGGGCAAAATAGTAATTTTCATTTTCACTTCCAGTTTCTATTTTGTTTTCCATTTTCCGTAATTTATTTAATTTTTTCCCTTTATTTTTTTGTTTTCTTGTTTTCTCTTCAGCCCTTGTCTTCGGCGGCGATGTCTTTCCCGTTTCTCCTAACTTCGTCGTCTGATCATCACCCAAACCAACGGTCCATATTTCACCACTAGTGTTTCTTTCTAATTCTCCTTCACTCTCTCCTGTATTTATCTTTCCTCACAAAACGTCCTGCACTCCCTAAACTCCCTCTATCTTTCCATCGCGACGGTGGGGGGACAAAGGTTGAGCTAAGGTTTGTGCTGGAAAAACAGTGGCAAGGGCTAGGGTTTGGGCTGTGACGATGGTCACGGAAGACAACGGGGGGTGGCGAAGACGTCTGACAGAGTGGGTGAGGCATAGGGGAATGAACAGATGTTGGTGGAAGACCGCGGGTGGCGATGACGGTGGATAGAGGGGGTGAGACGGAGGTGAAGACGGTGAGGGTGGCAGAAGATGGCGGGTGGAGAAGACGGCAGAAGCTGGTTGGGGGTGGCGGGTGGCCAGACAGCGGAAGCAGAAACGGGAAATGGGAGGGGGGGAGGGAATAAGGAAAATGGAACAATAAAAGGAAAATGGGACACTGAGAAAGAAAAAGGGGGAATGGAGAAAAGAAAGGGAAAATGCAAAATCATTAACATGTCCTTAAAATTAACTTTTGACTAACATTTGATGCTTTGAGCGGATGGAAGAGCCACAACTTAGCAATTTTGTTAGTTGAGAAATTAAAAGTGTTAAAAAAATACAAGGGATCAAAGGTGAACAGCGGAGAGAGTTCGGGGGTGTCCCAAGTCATTGTTCATATATCAATTTAAATATGTGGTCAAATTTCGATAATTTTATCTTGAAAAATATTCTATAGTAATATATCTTTCGCCCTCACTCCGCATGAGGCACCAACCCATTTCCTACGAAAAAAGTTGGAATTTTACCCCCACACTACAATTGTTAAAAATGAAGGCTAACAGAATATGTGGCTTTCATTGGGCAGCTTTATGAATTTCTTTTGGATTTGATGGCTCCATGAATTCATAGACTCTGCCCAATGGTCCACCAGTGCTTTCATACCTAGGAACGGAAGTCGTTAAGTAGGTTGGCACAAGAAAGAATTGTGAAAATGTGTTGTGATATTCCTTCGAATGTTAGAATTTAGGTAAAGAACATTCATATTTTAAGTACAATTTTAATAGGCTAACCATTGTTAAAAATGATAGGCTAGTGGTGGTTGAGCCGCACATGTTACTCCAATCCACTACAAATTGTAATTTGTTCTTACCATGTTAATGTTAATGAGAATTAGGCCATTCCTTGTACTCCCTTCGTTTCATTGGAAGTGACACACTTTCCTTTTTTGGTTGTTTTTGTGAATTTGGCACACTTTCCTTTTTATGGCAAGATTCCTTCAATTTCATCAACTCATTATACTTTTCCCTTTCTAAATTCAATTTCATTCACACATTTTATTCACCTAAATCCAAGCACCTAAGGCTACCATATCAATTCCAGTGAAACGGCGGGAGTATATAAAAAGTTTCACAATTACAATTCTTTAAGTGTATTATTCTTAAAAAGCAGCACTCTTTATTAAAGAGTTGTCATTGTTGGCCAGTCTTTAATAATGAATGATTCTTTACTTAAGGAGTTGATATTTTCTTTACGTAATGTATTTTTATTATTATCAAGAATCTATTTTTTATAATGCTTGTTAAAATTAATGACATGGCATTTAAAAGGCGCTCATTAAGAATATTTTCAATATGAATGCCCTAATAGTACTACATAATATACTAATTAATTGCTTTGTCCCACAAATAATTATTTATTTGTTCTTCGTTCTTGGAAAGACATTCTTTTCATATGCATATGGAAATACGTGGTTGAATTATAATTATAGAAAGGTAAAAGATTTTAGTTATAATATTAAAAAATTATCGTACAATGTGTAGTAGTTATAAATTTATGACCCGGTTAATGCAATACAAAAATTTTATCTTGATTTCTTCTAATTTGCAGTTTAAATTTTGGCATTTTCATAACTTATGGAGTGACATGTTTTCAAGATGCATTCTCTTAGCTTGTATAACAATCAACTTTTCTTCTTATTTATTTATTTATTTTTAAATTTATATTAGAACTTTTTGACCTACTTTCAATTGACACGTCCTTGTAGTGTTCCCAATAGCACTACGCTAACTCTG
This sequence comes from Rubia tinctorum, assembly GCA_032355605.1. NCBI lineage: Eukaryota > Viridiplantae > Streptophyta > Magnoliopsida > Gentianales > Rubiaceae > Rubia > Rubia tinctorum. Next base: position 9,629 of record JAULKM010020994.1, read on the forward strand.
AATTAATCAAAGCATTAACTTGCCAGAGAATTAGGACCACAGGCCAAAAGGCACCCCTCTATTTTATATTGGACCAAAGGCTCAAAATGTACCCCTACCTACTTAGCTTAATTGATTCCTCCAAGTGCTACATGCATTGCCTTCCAGTTTTGAATGAACAAGTTTTCGACAAGTCTTTTAAAAGATGATCGTGCATAAAGGTCTTGTTAAATTAACTTCAGGCACATTAATTTATTTCATTATTTTTATTTCTCCAATAGTTGTATATTTAACCATATTTATAAAGATCCAACAATATTGGGTCCCTTGACGTGCATCAAAATTTTTTTTTATTTTCTTAGAAGAGTTGTAATTTATGATTGAAATTTAATCATCACAATCCAATCATTCACTTCCTCTGATATATTAGCATGCATAAATACCTGTATAAAAAAGTCAAAATTTTACGTTAGGAGAGAGGGGACAGAGACATACTTGTACAGAATATTTTTCACGGTGTTCAACAAATATGTTTAACTATAAATATATACAACTACGTCTAATAACGACACGTAAAAAATTAATATTTAAAAATTACATGTTACAACGAATCTAACAATATCTCATACGATAGTATTATTACTCGTATATTCATTCAAATATATGGTCAAATGGTCAAAGTTCGACAACTTTGACGGAAAAAAAGATTCCATGCAGATTTGGGTGAAATGGAGGATTAAGACTCTGTTTGGTAGTGCTTATAATCAAAACATTGTTTAGTGTTTGGTAAAGTGTTAAAACACATTTTATTTTGAAAGCAAAAGCTATTTATTGTTAAAAAGTAGAAAGTGATTTTTCCCTATTTTCAAAATAAGTCAGTTTTACTTATAAACACAGTTCTACCAAATACACCGCACATTAGTCGAAGAGCGGGTGATTTATCCATCCAAATAAACCAATCATAGAAGCTTTGTAAGGGCATGTGCAGTGGTGGTCTCTTAATTTTAAGAGACCACTCTAGAGACCGAAAATGCCCACAGTGGTGGTCTATAGAGTGGTCTCTTAATAAGAGACCACTCAAAAGTCTCTTAGGAAGAGGCCGCTGAAGAGCCCATATGCGTCAGAAGCCTGGGGCCGCCCATGTGCGGCCCCTTTTTGTCTCCAGACGGGACACATAGCGCCCTGCCACTGGGCCACGTGTCCCACTAACCCGACCCCCTTATTTTTTAAATTCTGATGCGGACACGTGTCGCCCATTGATAGGACCACATGTCCGCAACAACAGTATAACCTATCCCTTTTTTTAAAACTCGGGGGGACACGTGGACGAGTCACTGAGCAACATGTGTCCCCCATGCAACAGTCATATTCCCATATGATTTTTAGTGGGACACGTGTCTCATTCACAGTGTGACACGTGTCCCAAAGGCTATTTTTTAAAAAAACAAAAATTTTAAATTTTCAGAAATTAAATTTCATATTTTTTTCCTATTTGTAATAATTGGTCAGGCTAAATTAATATTTTTATTTTCAAATTGTAATAATTGGTCGGACTATATCAATTTTTATTATTTGAGTATTTTATGTAATTTTTCTAGTCTTTTAGATTGGTTTTTGCTAATGTAATATTTTTATCATACTTTGAAAAAAAATCCCGTATTATTTCATTTTAATTTGTTTTTCAGACAGAAAAAATTCTTGAAAAAAAACTAATTTTAATTAATTTTCTGCGATGATAGACGAAATATAAAAGAATAAAAAATACAATTATTTAATAATTTTGAAAAAAACGAAATTGTACTTTAAATATTATAATGTATTATTAAATTTCACATGGACAAATTTATTTAGATTAAATGTTAATGGTAAAATTAATGAGTATGATAGAGAAAATCAAGTGAGCTCCATGGATAGTACAGAGTGGTCTCTTACCACTGTGGAGGAAAAAATGGTGGTCTCTTTAGTGGTCTCTTAGGATGAGGTGGAAGAGAGATTGAGAAAAATAATATATCTAATTGGCAAGAGACCAATAGTGGTCTCTACCATTGCACTTGGCATAAGACCATGTGCAATGGTCAGACGGAATTGAGCCGGCTCAATTTATTAAATAATCAATCTCTCTCTTCCACATAGCATTGAATCCACAATTAAATCACCCCTTTTCCCCAACAGTGGTTGAGACAATTTTAAACCCACTCAATGGACCCCACTTGATTTTCTCTATCCTACTCATTAATTTCACATTTAATATTTAATTTATATAAATTTATCTAACAAAATAAATTCAAATATGAAATTTAATAATACATTTGTAATTTGTAATTTAATTTTATTTCGAAAAAACCAGAAATTAATTTCTATATTTAAATTTTATTTTATGAACCATAATTTAAAAAGACCTTTTTTTTAAGAATGTAATTTTGTTTTTGTTTTTTTGGTAATAATGAATTCTATTAAACCCAAATCAAAACGTTACAAAATTTAGACCATCACTCTTAGTTTATTACAGTCAAAATTTCCTATGCACCACTTAGCCATTTTTCCTCACTTGGAATTTGATTTACAAGAGTTTCTACCTTTAATCCAATACCTCTAAAGATCCTTCTATTTCTTTCAAGCCACAAGTTGTATAGACCAGCAACAAATCGAGCATACTTCCTCCGTTTCTTCTTCCCAGCCACCATAAACAATGCCTTCTTCATCCCCCTTATATTGCAGAAACTGGGCAGCTTTAAAGCAACCATCATTTTTCTGCTATACACATAATCAGCAAACAAATGCTGCATATTTTCTAACAGCCCACAAAAACAGCAGCCTTCATCAGTTTTTAGAACCCCGAATTCCTTCAGCCTAGCTTTTGTTGGCAGTTTCTTGTTCATGAACATCCATAAGAAAAATCTATGCATAGGTTGAATGTATGTGCTCCAGACAACCTTTGCAATCCTTCTCTTTTCATCCCCTCCTTTCAAAAGTTCATAAACTTTTGCAGTGATCAACTTGCCCTCTCTGTTTGTGCATTGATTCAGGTCAGAAAATATGGCATTCTCCTTCAAGTTCATGAGCAGCTTCCATGGCCAACTGTGAGTGTAATTTTGTTTTAAAAAATGAGTCCGACTCTTGAAAGACGGTCTTTCCCTAAGTCATGGAAAGACCAAGGTTTAAAATGTAAATTAGAAGAAATTAAGATAAAATTTTTGAGTTGTATGAATCGGGTTATAAAATTTATAACTACTACACGTTGCATAATAAAAACTTAATATTGCAACAAAGACCTTTTACCTTTTACTATTATAATTAAACCCCGTCTTTCCATTACCTTATGGAAAGACCGTTTTTCCCAAGATTTTGCCTTAAAAATTATCAAAATTTAATTTAGATTTTGAAAAAAATTTAAAAATTTTTAATAGCAGAATTTTTAATAGCTGAAATTTTCTTTTAAAAACATGGAGCAAAAAGGGGGCCACATGGCCCAGTAACAAGGTGCCACGTGGCACCCAAGTCAACAAAAGAGGGGCTGAACATTCTTCCTGACAGAGCCGCGGGCTCAAATCCAGAGACGGCCCAAATTCTTTCTCTAAATGAAGCCCACTTTGAGCCTTTCACTGTGAAATTTTTTCGTCCCAATTTTTAAGCAAGTCCGAAATTGAGCTCATTGCACATGTTCTAAGGATCTGAAGTTACAGTGACACGTTGTTTAAGTTGTAGCGGTGCAGTGGTTGAAGCGAGGAACTCCATTTCACGTCCTTACTGACCGGAAGCAGTAATACATGACTCAGAAAACTGGAAAATTTAGTTACATTAGCATGTGGAAAGTGCCTTTTTTTCTAAAGCTCCTCCCAACTTTTCATTCTTTATCTCCCCTTTCTTCGTTGTCACCCAATTAAGTCTTCCTTTAATTTATTCCTCAAACAGAAAGGTCGGGTTATAAACTCAATACGTGCATCATTATACACCCTCAAAATATATATATAAATATATATATATATATGTATGTATATATATATATTTGTCCTCTTTTCATAAAATTATAGTTACAAATTATTAATGAATGTATTGTGTGAGCTTGGAATTCGTGTATCGTTAGCGATTTATAAAACTAAAATTAAATATATCATGTAGTGGGCATGATGAAAAGGAAGGAAACGAACACGCATTTTAATTGTGTTTGATAAATAGAGCGTGCGTTAAAAAGTAAGAAACGTATAGAGTTATAAGTCTAAATAATAAGAGGAATCTATCATTTTTTACTGGAAAGCTGATTTATATATTGAAAATACGATGTGGTGAATATCATGAGCGTCGCTTATGAATGGATGGATTTAGTCTTTATGTACATTCTCAATAATTAATATTGGTTGGTGTGCCAGTTATAACTATATAATAATAATTAAATTTATTTAAATTAGAAAGCGTTAATAACCGAAATTAGAGGGCGGACTTAAAATTTGTTAATTCAATTTTCCGTTGCGGCGCATGTTAAATTGTTGGCTCCATTAGGACAGGGATCCTTTGCCTAACATGCAAGTGGGGGCTTGAAAATTAAAAATGTCTTTTTGTTGTTTGATTGATTAATTTATGCCTTATGTACATGCATATTGATTTG